>VYZT01007610.1:0-14137 GCA_013400735.1 Pomatostomus ruficeps | reverse complement strand
GGTTTCTAATTGGTTACAGATTTAATTTCCTTCTGATGTTAATGAGGTGTTGATTGCTGGGATCTCTGATCAGTTTTTTCAGGAACAGGGCTCTCCCCCTGTGCCAGGGCTGCTGTTTGGAGCTGCTGTTGGTTCCTGGCCCTTGCTGGCCCTTGCTGGTTGTTCTCTCTGTGCATCTCCTGGGCTGCTCCCAACCTGGGGAGATGCTGAGCTCATCAGGCCTCCCCCAGTTCATTCTGGGACTCTGTGAACACTGACTGAAGTTATAAAATAAATAAAATTTTAACCTTGGTGTGTTTTCCAACACCGGGGCAGCCACAGCTTCTCTGGGCACCCTGTGCCAGGCCCTCCACCCTCACATGTGGAATTCCTTCCCAATATCCCATCTCACCCTGCCCTCCTTCAGCTCAGAGCCATTTCCCCTTCTCCCAGCACTCCTTGTCAAAACTTCCTCTCCAGCCTTCTTGAAATCCCCCTTTAGATACTTTTTGTTTTCCCCCCCCTTTCCTTTCACTCTCTGACATTTTGAGAGCCAGATCACAGGAATTTTGCTGTTTGACACCTGCTCAAAAACTGACCCCCATGTGACCTTTCAGAGAAAGCAGCCCTGGAGGTTCAGTTTAATTAAAACTCAACTGTCCCAATGAATTAAAGGGGTTTTTTTTAATATCATCACCTCAAATTCCTCAATAAGATCTGGAAACAGATCCCTCACCTTTCACTCAGAGTATTCTTGGAATCAGTGAACAATCCACACGTAGCAGGCACAAGATCTCACTATACCTATGGTGAATTTATCCAAATTATCCATATGAATTTATCCAAATTATCCAATGAATTTATCCAAATTATCCATATGAATTTATCCAAATTATCCATATGAATTCATCCAAATTATCCAATGAATTTATCCAATTTATCCAAAGATCTCCAGCAGTTTCCACATTAAAAAGAACTAACTATGAAACCTCAGATATTTCATTTTTGTAGTGACACAAACACAAATCCCGTGCTCTGCAGAGATTTCTTAGCTACCTTTGGGTGATGCCCAAAATCTTAATTACAGGTCCCAGTCCTTCTGGAAAAGATTAAATAATGACCCGAATTTCAATTTAAAATTCACACCTGGCCATATAAATAGCAAGCTGGGTTCGTGAGGCTCTTAATGTTGAGTGAGATTTCTAAAGAAATGTGCAAAATATTCCATTCTCACCGAAATTTCAGGGGAGAAAAACATTCAAGATCTCAATTTCTATCTTTTTCTTGACTTTTGGGAAAATGTCAGGGTTTGGTCTGGTATGAAGGCAGCCTGACCCCCAAGGGAGTGAAGAATTTGACATTTCACAGTGGTCCTGAAATCTGTCCTGCGGCTTCTCCTTAAATCATTGTCACCAAACCAACACCACAGGGAAACCCCAGATTTTTTATAAAGCTCAATAATTTCTGCCTCTTAATTCTGTAGATTGTTACAATTAAATTTTTACAATTAAAATATTCATTTCTTCAGTGAAATCACTAAAAACCTGCAACAAGAGGACTTTCCAAAAGGCTGTTTCTAAGTGTGATTTTACACTTTAAAGCTGTTGCTGGGCAATTTTTTTCCCCCATTCTTTGGTCCTTTCCAAGGTTTCTCAGCTGTACAGCCTCAAATTCTCCCCACAAACCGAAGGGATAAAGGGAGGGCAAGAAAGGTTCCAGAGCTGGATTTCAAAAGCTCCCCCAAAATTGGCTGTTTATACAAAACTCCGCGAACTGCTGAGGTTTAGAATTTGCCAGAAATCCGACAAAAGCTCAAGGCTTTATAGTGTTTCAGCATTTCTGCTTTTGATTACAGTAATTACTTGAATTCACGGAAAAACACATTCAAATAGGAGGTGTGAAAGAAAAAAACATTGAACCAAGCCAGCTTGTTCAGACAAAACAAAGAACACAAAACAAAGCAAAAAATACAAAAGGTCTGCATTTCAATCTGAGTTTCGTGTGAGAAACTAATTTCATTACACTTAAGTTTCCACCATGAGTCATTCACGGGTTAATTATAGATAATCAGATATGGTTACCAGCACAATAGAGCCCTGTGCTTTGTAATCGAAACTTCTCAGATACAACAAAATGCTTAAATCTCTCATAGCGAAGCAAAGAAAAAAACCAAAGTGGTTGGGGGAAAGTAAAAAGCAAATTGCACAATAAAATGTAATTGGAATTACAGGGCACATTCTCAGGGATGTTTATTCTTTCTCACTCAGATGGAATAAATGGGCTGTAAATAGCTGTAAATGGCTGGTGGAAAATTCAATTTATGCATCTGTTGTTGTGTTGCCTCCTGTCCCTTTGTTGCGCTGGGGCTGTCCCAGAACGGTTTGGGCTCTGCGATGACTCCTCTGCCGTGTTCACCTGGCCCTGCTCCCAAAAACGGAGGAGCATTCTGGGCTGGAAGGTGATATCCTCCAGGAGCCAGCCCCGGATCAGCCTCTCTTCATTAAGGGCAGTGCCACAGCATAACTGTGTTTGTAATTCTGCACAATGCACGGAGACTGCTCAGTGATATTTAATTCTCCGTGCGGCCGAGTTGGGTTTATCTTTCCGCACAACTGTTGGGAATTATTGCAGAAGTTTGTTAGGGACACCGCTGGAATTACAGTTGAGAGCAAAACGGGGCCGTGGTCATCCCAGAGGAGCAGCTGCTGCCTCCCAGCACTGGGGCTCGGGAAAGAGATTTGTTGGAAAATACACCAAGGTTAATTTTTTTTTTTTTATTTCCTAACTTCAGTCAGTGCTCACAGAGTCCCAGAATGAGCCGGGAGAGGCCTGATGAGCTCAGCATCTCCCTAGGCTGGGAGCAGCCCAGGAGATGCACAGAGAGAACAACCAGCAAGGGCCAGCAAGGGCCAGCAACCAACAGCAGCTCCAAACAGCAGCCCTGGCACAGGGGGAGAGCCCTGGGCTGGGACAGACTGAGCAGAGAACCCAGCACTGAGGGCCTGAGCAGCACCAGGAGAGATCTGGAACCACCAGGAACCCAAACCCTGAGAGCTGCAGAGCTGGGAACCCATGGACACGGAACCAATGGATCTCTGGGGGTGTGACTGGATAAAGTTTGGGGACAATCGGGTACAATCCCTGTGGGATGGAATGATTTTCTCTGCACAGCCGGGCTGGGTGTGGCTGAAATGATTTCTGTGGCCCATCCTGGCCAGAGCCCCATCCTGGCCAGGAATAAAGCAACGCCTTGGTTCTCTGACACTGAAAATGGCGTTGGGGAGTTTTTGTTTTTTCCGCAGTTTCTTTGACAACCCTGCCAGTGGGCAGTGCCAGGACAGTGGGCAGTGCCACAGCAAACGCTGCAGCAGCTCAGAACCTTCACATCCCGCTCACCGCATCCCTCAGCCAGCAAAGGAGAGAGATCACTCCTCTGGGCTGGGGTCAGTGTGTGGAAAATACACCAAGTTTAATTTTATAACTCAGGTTTGTTTGCCTTTGATAAGGAAATCAAGGAGTGAGCACCTAATGAACACCAGAGATAAACAAGAAATCGAGATCCAATAGGAAACCAAACACTAAGAACTGCTTGGGACCAGTGAACACTAAACCAACGGATTTCTTGGAATTTTTGGGCTGCAAAAAGTTTGGGGAAAAGTCTAATAAAACTCATGTCTGTACAGAATATTTTCCATGGCACATCCTGCCCAGAATAAAGGAACGCCTGATACTCTATCACCTCAAAAACAGTGTAAAAGGTTTTTATTTTCCTCCCGAATTTTGGTGACGAGTTCCAGCTCAGTCCCAGGTGGTGCCCCGGGACTGGTGCAGGGCAGCACGGTGACATTTCAGCACCAAACCCCGGCATGGTGAGGTCTCAGAGCTCTGCTCATTAACCAGGGAAAGGGGAAAATGCTGATTTTGGGTGTGTTCTGCTGCCCCGGGCGGGCAGGGGCTGTTAGACAAGAGCAGGACCCTAACAGGTTGTTAATAACGAGAACCACGAGCCATCCATGCAGCCGAAAAGAGATTTTTGTGTGAAAACACCTCCAAGCCGAGCCAGGGAATCAGTGTCGAATGTGCAATATTTCCAG
This sequence comes from Pomatostomus ruficeps, assembly GCA_013400735.1. Taxonomy (NCBI): domain Eukaryota; kingdom Metazoa; phylum Chordata; class Aves; order Passeriformes; family Timaliidae; genus Pomatostomus; species Pomatostomus ruficeps. The sequence continues at coordinate 10,064 of VYZT01007610.1, read as the reverse complement.
CACAACAGGCTGCATGTTCATGTAAATGTTATGCAAACGAGACACAGCCCTCGGGCGCCTGCTGAGGTTCCAACGCGGCCCCCCAGGCTCCCAAATGTTGATTTAGCGCATGAAATGCAGGTGGTGAAATCACACTGGAAGCGTGCAGACATCAGGGGTTTGGAAATAAATTAAATATTGTGGTGAAATCACTCTGAAAGCGTGCGTGTGACAGGGACTCAGAAATAAATTAAATATTGTGGTGAAATCACTCTGAAAGCGTACATGTGGCAGATATTCGGAAATAAATTAAATATTGTGGTGAAATCACTCTGAAAGCGTGTGTGTGGCAGGAACTCAGAAATAAATTAAATATTGTGGTGAAATCACACTGAAAGCGTGCACGTGGCAGGTACTCAGAAATAAATTAAATATTGTGGTGAAATCACACTGAAAGCGTGCGTGTGACAGGAACTCAGAAATAAATTAAATATTGTGGTGAAATCACACTGAAAGCATGCGTGTGGCAGATACACAGAAATAAATTAAATATTGTGGTGAAATCGCTCTGAAAGCGTGCGTGTGACAGGAACTCAGAAATAAATTAAATATTGTGGTGAAATCACACTGAAAGCGTGCGTGTGGCAGATACACAGAAATAAATTAAATATGAACACAAACTCTGGGTTCTTCCCATGGGCATCTCGATTTCCAGGCAGGAAATGGTGCTGCCCCTACCTGCGGGATGAGGTTTAATGATGATTCCACTCTTTAAACGTGGAATAAACCGTGCATTGTCTGCGTGATTAATGCGCAGCCTCCATCAGCGGCAGCCTCGCCGCTGCTTTTAAGGATAATTATGTCACAGGCAACAAACTTGATTACACACAAATTTGATTAACAAACTGGAATCATCAAGTTGGTCCCTCCCACTCCTTTTTTTCGCGCTGCACATCAGCAGATTTCGCTCTCAGTGCTATTGTTTTCCACCGGATGAATAAAAACGGAATAACTGAAAATAAAAACTGAATAAGAACTGAAAAACTGAATGCTTAAATTCTCATTTTCCCCTTTTTACGCTTTCCTTTCTCTGTGACATAACTTGGCTCTGGGATAGAAAAACTTCACAAAATACTCTCTCCCTGCATCTGTCCCACGAGAATATATCAACACTTATGAGAAAAAAATTCAGCCATCACTTATCTCAATGAATTTGAATGAAGAGCAGAATTTCTTAAATTTTTTTTTGTCAATTACATAAGGGAGAAAAAAAATGTTTCATTATACCTTGCTTTCTAAAGAGGTGTCCTTAGAATTTAGGAGAACAGGCATTTTAATTTTATTTTCCCCCAGAAGATTAATTGAGCTTGGTCGTTCTCGCCTTTTCTTGCTGATAAATAAATGATCATTAAAATTATTAATGTGTTTCTGGTCTGCGGTGCCCAAACCAGATAACCCAAAGCACAGATAAGTAGGAGAAACAAAGAATGACAGGAAAGGACACGGAATTAATGTCGTCATTTGTTTAGTAGATACAAGACGTGTTTATAAAAATTATCCTTTTTTTTTAGGAGAAAATCTGCAATTGTTTTCATAGAAATAGATAAAAAAAGAAGTGTGAGAGTGATGTAGTGTAACCTGAAAGGGGAGGATTATACTGATTTGGGGGAAGAAAGAAGGAACATATTTTGGTTCTGTTTGTGGGGTGTTGTGTTTTTGAAGGCAAAAAATTGTATTTGTAATTTCTCAAATGATATTTCAGAGGTGTCCCAGCCATCCCTGGACACCACAATCAGAAAATACCGTGGTGTGCAAGCAGTTGTGCTGTTTATCCCTAACTCCCGCTGCAGTGTCGGGTGCCCATCATCACAGGAAATACGAGAAATGAAAAGTCAAATATCAAAGCAAATTAATTCAATTCATTCAATTATTCCTGTTTATTCCCCAACTCCAGGACCTGGCGTGTCAGATTTCCTCTGTGCACTGGCACGGTCGGATTTAACCCCAAATCAAATATCAGGGCTTTGGATTTGTGTTTTAAATCTTTTCTGTTCATTTAATATTTTATTTTTGGTTGGTTTATTCAGATCTGCATTCCCAGCAGGGCAGTTATGTTCTTCCCAGTCAGACCGTGAGTTCTACAGAACATTTTTGATATTCCCAGATCTCTCTTCCTAAAATATGAACAGCTCTGTTAGTGTGGTGGAATCAGGAATGCTGCATGTGAAACAACCATCCAAAATTAATAAAAAATGAGAGTATCCAATACTAACAAGGTCCTGAATGTGATTTTGTTGTTGTTAACTAGACAGCAATCAAAAATGGTGATGTATCACTGGGAAAACTTCTAATATTAGTTTAGAATTTTAGGGATTTCTCAGCCTGTTGCAGCACCTTTCTCTTGGATTTCTGTGATGCTGTCTTTTCTGTTAATTTAATTTTTTTTTTTTGGTTGGTTTATTCAGATTTGCATTCCCAACAGGGCAGTTATGTTCTTCCCAGTAAGACCATGAGTTCTACAGAACATTTTTGATATTCCCAGCTCTCTCTTCCTAAAATATGAACAGCTCTGTTAGTGTGGTAGAATCTGAAATGCTGCATGTAAAACAACCATCCAAAATTAATAAAAAATGAGAGTATCCAATACTAACGAGGTCCTGAACATGATTTTTGGTTGTTGCTAACTAGTCAGCAATCAAAAATGGTGATGTATCACTGGGAATAGTTCTAATATTTAGAATTTTAAGGATTTCTCAGCCTGTTGCAGCACCTTTCTCTTGGATTTCTGGGATGCTGGTGAGAAGGGAACCATGCCAAGGTGCGAGACCTTTCCTGGGCTCCTGTGGCAGATCCCTCTGCAGAGGAAGGCTCTGAGCAGCGCTGGGGTGAGGCGCTGGTGTTGGAAATGACGCGACTTTTAAACTTTTATCTTAACTTTGGCCGGGGGTTTGTTCCTCTTTGCCCGGGGGAAAGGAATTCAAGTTTCTTTTCAAAAGATTCTGTTCCCCGGGAGAGGCCTGATGGGTTTAACACCGACAGACTGGGAGTGGCACAGAAACACACAGGAGATAAGCGACCATCAGAGAACATCAACAAACATCAACGCCCGGACATCCCCCTGGTGTGCGGGAGAAAATATTGATATTTTCCGGTCTGGGAATCTAATTCTAATGAGGATCTCATTAGTGTCGAAGGCAAAGGGATCAATACCCACAAGGAACTAAACACTTGTGGAATTTGGGACCAATGAGCACCGAACCAAAGAATTTCTCTGGGTTTTGCCTGCACAAGTGTGTGAAAAATCCGGTAAAGAGCCAAGTGTGATGGAGTGATTTTCTCTGCACAATCTGGACAAAGCGTGGATGAAATTATTTCTGTTGTGCCAGAACAACATCCTGGCCAGGATAAAGTAATGCCTTGATTCTCTAAAACTAAAAATGATGCTGGAGAGCTTTTTGGTTGTTTTTTTGGGGGGTTTTTTTAGTGGTTTTGGTGACACTGGGGCTTAAAAAGCCTCTAAGGAGCACTGGGGTCACTCCTTCCTGCAGCAGGGGCGGGTCTGAGAGTCACCCCAGTCCCCGGATCCTTCAGGGTGTCACTTCTCCCACATCACCCCTCAAACTGGGACACTGAGATCAGTTCAGCAGCTCTGTGGAACTGTCGAACTCAGATATCGGTATATATCTGTTTTAATGAATAATCAAATGTGCTACTCACACCCCGGATCTAAAACTTCGCTTGATGGTTTTCCAATTTCAAACCTGTGCACGTGGAACCAAAAAATTCCTTTTTTGGCTGTTTTTGTGCTCCTGCTTTTCACCAGAAACAGGGTTTTTGTTCGATTAAGCGCTCTGACTGTAGAAATTTGTCATGCAAATGTTCCCGGCCTCTCAATGCAAGCGGTGGGAGAAGCCAGGGTTTCATTTATCAGCTCTGGTGCATCTGATGTGAGAAGCGTTTCCTGGAGGCTCCTGCTGTCAATGAACCGCACCAGATCTGCTGGTGGGCTCGCACTCGGTTCGCATCCACCTCAGCAGGGGGTGGCGAGAAATCTTTCATTTGTAGAAATCTTTCATTTGTAGAAATCTTTCATTTGTAGAAATTTTTGGACGTGCAGAAAGTTCTTCTGTGAATCGTGGGCGGGCAGGGTTGAATTTTGCATTTCAACACGAATTTCCTTTAGAATATTTCAGTGGGGCAGTTGTTGCTTTGTGTCCTACCTGGGGCACTGATCCTGGCCAAGCAGTGACTGCAGCAGTCAGCCCAGAGGCGGCTTTGACAAAAAAACTGGGCTAAAACGACTTCCTAACGGGAAATAATGCATCTGCATAAAACTGCGGAGCCGAGAGCTCCAAACTGTTCCAAAGGTCATTAAAAAAAAACCAAAAAACACCAAAAAAAACCAAAAAAAAAAAAAAAAAAACCCAAAAAAACCAAACCAAACCAAACCAAAAACATAAAAAACCCCCAGGCCTAGGAGTATGATAAATATATTAAAAAATAAAAAAGAGGAAAAAGAAAGAAGTATGAGAAATATGAATCTGTCTATCAATGGAGTTATTGATCACACGTGCACATGAGGTTGTGTCAATGACCAGACACTTCTAGAAACACTTCTGTGCCAGTGAAATTATGTATCACTCATCGATATCTTTAGTACATCTTTAAACCCTCTACCACACTGGAGTATTCATTACAAACCGAATGCTTTGATGGGGTAAAAAAGAGAATAAACCCGATTATTTTGCTGACAAATCAAACCAGATTTCCCCCCGGGGACTCTGGGCTGTCCCCTGGAGGAGGTGCCGGAGCTGTGCCTACCTTGATGGCGGTGGAGGCGATCTGGATGTGGTGCAGGCGCCGCAGGGTGCTGTCCCTGTCGATGAAGTAGGAGGCTGCCAGCTGGTGCAGGGTCTCCAGCGTCACCGCCGAGCTGTTGGCGCCGGCCTCGCTCCCCTCCGACCTCTTGCTCAGCTTCCGTTTGTCCACAAAAATCGTGAGTGACTCCTCTCCTGGGCAGGGAAACACAACCCAGGACATCAGCAATGTCCAGCCTCTGCAGAAGTTCAGCTTGAAGCACTTACAAAATATGTTTATTTCCAATTATTTCACTTAATCCATCCATTCTATAGAGTTCAATAAAAGAAAATGAAACCAGTGTCACCCTCGAGAATTCTGTTTGTTTTTTCCCTCTCTCCTGACACCCACCACAGCTGATTTCAGGATAAAGGTGCCTTGCTCCCCTTCGTTATGAGCAGCCTTGTGCTTTCTAACAAATTCAGCAGTGCCTGAAATCTGATCAAGCAGATTTGCCTTAAATCAAATTTCTATAACAGAAAGACATGGGGTTTTTGGAAAGCTGGTGTTTTTCCAAAAGAAAACAGAAGCTCCGGCATCTTGTGTTGTGGATTTCTCACCTCCTGTCTCTCCACAGAGACAGCGATAAATACTGCTGAATTCAAAAATTTTAATTTCTCTAAGATCATTGAAAACCAAAAACCTGACTTGTTTAGCTGCGTGAGTTCTTAGGAACATTTCCAGAACACACCTACTGACTCTGTCAGATTTTCCACGTTTATTGTTTGGTTCATGGATATATTTTCCTCTGTTTCAGGCTAAGCAAGAATTCATCCACTTAATAAAGTGTTTAGACAAACTCTTTACATCATAAAACAAATTGGAAAAGTAATTTCTGGACCCAGTGTTTTTTCTGTGCAATTGAAGTCCAAAACAAGTACAGAAGCACTTTCCCTTCTCTCTGAGCCTGTGCTTGGCAACCTGCATCCCTCAGCGCGGAGCTGTGATTTCCAATGTCATTACACCTGGATTTTGGGTGCTGCGCAGCTCCCCCGAGTGCCTTTCCCTCGTTCCTGGAAGGGAACTTTCCCTGCTAAGGTCTGACTTGCCTCTTGTGCCACTTTCCCTGCTCGCCCATCTGCTGCAGTGGCACCGTGCCCATGCTGAGGACGGGATGCCAGCTCAGAGGGGTTCCTGTGCCAGAAAGTAATAGCTGGGAGGGATAAAATAATCCAGGAGGAGCACATGACATCATCTTCAGAGGGAGCTGATCTCGGAGCTGAGCAGTGCCGAGTGAGGACCGTGTTGTGTTTTTTGTGTGCCTCCGTGCAGGAGATCGCAGCTGCCGGCGAATCTCTGCTCACAAAATTTGTCTTTGGTCACCATGAGCACATTCCTGTTCCGCCCCAGTGTAGCTCATGTGCTTCCCAGCCTCTCAGAAATTCTGAGAACAGCCAAGCCCTTCAGACCTCACCCAGGCAAAACTGGCATTACCCAGGAGTTTTTATCGAATTAAACCTGCGGGGTTTGTCCTGGAAGGGTCGTTCCTTTGTCCTGGAAGGGAGAGGCGGCAGCTCCAGCTGGAGCTTTTCTCAGTTTCCATCACCACATCCAGGTTCTCCTCCTGCTGTTTCCCAGTGGGTCATTATTTTGTGCATGAAGCCGTCAATGTGTTGTTGGAAACAATATAGCTTTTAATATTTTTGTTTTACTTCCCTCGTCAGTTTTTGTTTGACTTCCCCAGTCAGTTTTTGTTTGCCTTTGCCTTGGGGAAAGGAATTTTTTTTAAGGAAAACAACACCACTCTAGGGCAGGTGAAATTAGCATCCCAACAGGCTGGGAGCAGCCCAGGAGATGCACAGAGAGAACAACCAGCAAGGGCCAGCAAGGGCCAGGAACCAACAGCAGCTCCAAACAGCAGCCCTGGCACAGGGGGAGCCGCCAATTCCTACCAAAACTGATCAGAGAACCCAGCAATCAACACCTCATTAACATCAGAAGCGAAGAAAATCTGTAACCAATAAAAAACCAAACCCTGAGAGCTGCAGAGCTGGGAACCCATGGACACGGAACCAATGGATCTCTGGGGGTGTGACTGGATAAAGTTTGGGACAATCGGGTACAATCCCTGTGGGATGGAATGATTTTCTCTGCACAGCCGGGCTGGGTGTGGCTGAAATGATTTCTGTGGCCCATCCTGGCCAGAGCCCCATCCTGGCCAGGAATAAAGCAACGCCTTGGTTCTCTGACACTGAAAATGCTCTTGGAGGGTTTTTGTTTTTCCCACCGTTTCAGTGACATGGGGATTAATTACCTGAAGCTCCAAAGAGCTGGGAATTAACGCAGCCTCTGTAAGTACCAGGATTTCCCTGCCCAGCTACTGAATCTTTCTGCTGGAATAAGCAGCCAAAGGTTCACAACTGCCATGAGGAGGAACTGGGAGAATTCAGCAAACTCTGAGGAGCTGCACTCCGAGAGAAATCTGCCATCAGAACCCCCTCGAGGTCCCAGCTTTGCTGGCACTCAGCTCTGCCCCTGCAATAAAACCCAGCTTGTCCCAACCTCCGTGAGACTCCGGCCAGGATGAAGGCGATTTCTGGGATGAAACGCAATGGAGAGGGCTGAGATTTGAGCCAGGGGCTTTGTGCAGCTGTTTGTGGAGCTGCAAAGACGTGGTTTAGATGGGATATTGGGCAGGAATTGTTCCCTGGGAGGGTGGGAGGCCCTGGCACAGGGTGCCCAGAGCAGCTGTGGCTGCCCCTGGATCCCTGGCAGTGCCCAAGGCCAGGCTGGACGGGGTTTGGACCAACCCAGTCCAAGGATTCCTCCCAGCCCAGCCCATTCCAGAGTTTTGGGTATCACAGAAGAGAACATCAGAACTCCGAGGGTGAATATTGCGCCAGCAACCACTTCAGGCTGCACAAATTAGGTGCAGAATTTCACTGGGAGCTTTCTCTCCGTGTTTTCCCCTTTTCCAGAGGTCTCAGCTGGTTTGTTTAGATTAAAGTGCCTTTTGCAAGGTCAACCACCTCGCCACGGAAAAGACAATGAATTCTATGTAAGGGCAAAGAAAACAAGGACTCAAAGCTGCAGAAAATCTCTGGAAATGATAAAAAATATTTTTTTGGCTCTTCGTGTTTCATTATCACAGAATCACAGACTCATAGACTGGTTTGGGTAGGAAGGGACCTTAAAGATCATCCAGTTCTATCTATGCCACCAGCAGGCGCCATCAGGGGGAGTTCAAAAATATCTGCTGCTCCAAAGAATTTCTGTGGAATTTTTCATCTCCCTGAGCTGATTGAGCTCTTGCAAGAAAAACTGAATTTCCCCATGCATTGGTGCTCAGGCAGGGCTGTGAAAGGGCTCCCCTTGGCACCCAGAACTCCAGGGTTTGGAAAGTCAAACCATCAGCTCTGATTTGGGGAAAACAATTTGAGTTTTAAGTTAATTTCAAGAAAATTAAACCCACGCCAAAAGGGACTCCTTTGCCACATTGAAAACGTGGATGAATCTTTGTTTTTCACTGTTTTTATGGTGTCTGCCACCTTAAACAGGCCAAGGAGACACCCAAGCATCAGCTAAAAACAAGTGTGATTTAAAAACTATTTGAGGTTATGAATTTTAAGAACTGAAAAGGAGTAATGACAGTGAACACGAAGAAAATGTGATTATTCAGCATCGAATCCTCCCAGCTGTGCTTCCCTCAAGCTCTGAAGGCAGCATTCGCTCTCCTTCCCAAAATTCAAGAGATAATAAACTCCACTTTCTCAGGTTTAAAGGAAAAAACACTCAGTTATGCTCAGAAAACAACGCCACGGAGCCCAGTGGGTGGTTCAAGGTGTTCTCGAGGCTGTCACTGCCAGAGGGTCACTGCAGGGGCCAGGGAGTGACACTCGCACCCTTCACTGACCTCGGCACAGTGGCCAGTGATGACCCCACCAGCCCTGGAATAAGTGAGTTTATCATTTAATCTCGATTTGCAATCTTTCCTAGGTTTACAGGAACACATTCTCCATGACTTATATTTACAAGTTAAACTAGTTCCCGATTTAAGAAAGTTATTCCACATTCTGGGGTGTTTTTGTTGTTTATTTCTCTTTTTTTAAAATAGGTTTATAGAAATTTACCCAGATATACAACCAGTCTGCAGTCATTCAGATTTAAGACTCCCAAATAACAGTCTGCAAGTGGCAATCAGGAATTAGCAATTAATTTTGTGTTCGTCTTAAGGACATGTTCAGGAATCATTCAAATTAAAAATGCAAATCCCCGTCAGCGGGGTGGAATTGGAATAATGCTGCAACAACTGTGGCTAAAAATAACCACCCATTGAAGGAGTAAATATATTTGGTTGCACATAACAATACATATTCATGTGATTTAAATTTAATGATTTAAATACTCGGTGCTATTTTCTGCCTCACTTATTGAGAGATTGCTTGCCTGTGGCCACGGCTTTGGAATAACGAAGGGATTGCAGGATTTGGTGGTTCGTATTTCCATCTGCAGGCTGGGAAAAGGCAGAGATCCGAGCAGCTCCCACCAGCCAGTGTCAGGAATCAGGGATGAAAGGACAACACTCCCAGGCAGCTCCAACCCACAGAGCTCTCTCTTCACGCACATCAATGTATTTAACGCAGGATTAAAGATCTTTGACCCATTAACTCCTCAAAGGTCTCTGATTAAATAAAACACCTCAGCCACTCCCTAAATAACAACACCTAAATAAATCCACCAGCCACGTCGAGCTGGTGGAAACTCTCCGCCTGTCCGGATCACCAAAGGCACCATTAGGGTTTTATCAGGTCGTTTTCCCAAGCTCAAGCAGATGCCGGTGGAAGTGCACAGGCTCCAAAACCGATATAAATTAATGTCAGGCCAGATGTGGTGTCATTTCCATGGTTCAAGTGAATAACAGCGCCCGTTAATTCTCTGCAAGCCATCTGCTGAAGGATTTAAATTTTTTCTTCATTAAGTAGACGGGAGAGGAAAGTTAATATATTTTGTGCCTTTTCTTCTGCTCCCCTTAGCTTCCAGGATCTTAAAAATTTGCATACCCGGAGGTGGGGGTGTGACTGGTGCTTGCAAGTCTGATGCGAAATTTTCGAGTTTCTTTCTCACGTCAGTCATTGGAGACCGTCCTCTCCTCCCCTTACTCGCCGATAGTTTGTGTCTTACCTTGAGCGAGCGTTCTAGGAAGCAGAGGTCGCAGCAGCCGTTAGTGTAAGTGCTAATAAATCCCGGGGAATTCATTGGGATGCGCTGGTTTACACCAGCCCGCAATT
>VYZT01007608.1:11449-146272 GCA_013400735.1 Pomatostomus ruficeps | reverse complement strand
AAAAAAAAAAAAAGGTTTTATAGGTACAAGCTGAAAACAAACAGAAACTCTCCATGTAGTAAAAATTATCACTTTTGCCTTACAACTAAAAATAATCATTAAATGGCGATGCTCCAAAAATCTATGCACAGCTCTTCAAACTCATGAGAAGAGTCAGAATAAAAGCAGAGCTCTCAATTATGGAGATTTTAATGGTTTTCTATTTCTTTTGTGGAAATCCATCAGTATTTTTATAGTCTAAAACCTGTCCCATATGAACAACGATCTATTAAAATGTATTTTGATTCATTTATCAAACTAGATTGAACTCTGTTTAAACATTGCTCGTTCTAGGTCTAAAACTGGAATATTAAGATTCACCACAATACAAAAACCCTGAGATTCTTTTAGCCCATTTGCCTAATATATGCCTGCCATGCCTAACATTACAAGCCTCATCCTAATCTGGAATTTAGCTATTATTTGATACTTTATGCTCTAAGATTCCTTCCTTAAGTCTGAAGCTTTAACTTAAGCCAGCTGTTCCACAATAACTCAACATGTGTGGGATTTTCCCACTAGATGAAAATGATAAGTAGGACTTTTTTCTTTTTAAAGACACACGATGCCCATTGAGAGATGGCTCCTTTTAAATAAAAGCAGAGAAATTGTCACAGTTGGTTCAGCCACGTAATGTGGAAATGATCCTGTTCAACACAGCTGGGTTTGTTACTGGTATTGCCTTGGCCACGTTATGGGTTAATGTACAGAGTTAGGTTGGCTTTTTTAGCCTCCCATTTTTACTGACCTGTGCTTTTTAATTTAATATTAATACATGAACATTAATAAAACAGTATAATATTCTAAATCATAACTTTTTATTCAGATTAATTTTCTTTTGAATAGCATACACTGAAGACTATTTGTGCTCATGAGGGAGGGTGTACAAGTGCACATCTGCACTTCAGAATGCTCCTGGTGTATTATTAAAATACAGAGACTTTTAGTAAAAAAAATTGTTTTTCAATACATTTTAATCACAAGGAAATGGCAAATGGCCTCTAGGAAAAAAAAAAAAAAGCACTGTCATACCAGAGGCAGTGGCAGGTAAAGGGTTAAAATGAGTGCAGGATTTGCGAGTCCCAGAACGTTTTCCTGCAAACTCCTTCTATGGTGTGATCCAGGGGAAGGTCCAGCTCAAGTGCTGGATGTTCATACAGGATTTCCTATGACTAACGCTGTCAGCATTCAAGACTTTTGATTTAAAATGTGGGCGTCGCACACGGGTAGGAAATTCACCATTTGCGATTTCTTATTCGAAAATGAATGGAAATCACTCCGATTTTCAGATTCCTTTGCTGTATGTGGAGTGATAGCATAAAATAAGGAAGTCACTGAGAGGCATATGCTGGGATTGCCTGCCAAGCTTTTGCACAAGTCTTTTCTATTTGGATGGGATTCACAGGAAGCTTGTACAGGAAGGCCTTTTCCTTCCTTATTTTTCAAAAGCTTTGCTGGATGGAAATTATGCCAGTGAGTACAAGAGGGGAAGGGGGAACAAACCACCATCCTGGTGGTTTTGGTGTCAATTCAAGCAAAACTGGAAGTCACATCTAGATGACATTGATGCACCCTGGTGTAAAATAAACTAACAAAACCAAGCCCAGGGAGCACAAAAGATGTTTTTGATTTAAAAGATTCAAAACTAAAGTAATACAGAAACCAAATAGTATGAAAAATGCAAATTTGAGATGTAAATTGTTACAATTAAGTTAAATTTGCCAATATTTCTGGCAAACCTGCCATGGCCATGTACACTCTCTAATAGGTTTGCTCTAAATTCTATTGCAAGCTCTGGCTGCTTCAGATAATGTTTAAATAGAGATATTTTATTGAATTAAACATGAAGTCACTAATAGCACTTGAGCTGTCATTACAATATCCCTTCTATTCACTTCTTAATGTCACGTTTATCCCATTTTCATGATGCAATATTAACTTTTAATTGAAACTGAGATTTCCCTGCGTCTTGTGACACAAGGGAAAAAGCAGGTTGATTCCAGCTATTAAAAATCACTATTCTTTCCTTAATCTGGGTCTTCTAAAATCCCTAGTGAGCATATTACTGTCCTATTATTGAGCCAAGGATTTTGCTTCACTGGGAACCATCTGATATAAAAATACATTTACAGGTAAATTACAATGGGTCCAGATGCCTGTTCAGCATCTACCATGTCACCCACAAGTCCCAGAGAACTCAGTTTAAACCTCAGAGTCTTGTAAAACCAAAAATGCTATTTAGGCAAGGAGAGGGGAAAAAACCTAACCAAAAAATAAAATTAGAAAAAAAGGAGAAAAACACAAACAAAAAAAACTTTAAAAACTTTTTTTAAACAGGGAATGCTTCATGTAAAGGAACCTGAATTTACAAATGAGTGCATTGAGGTTAGAGGGACAATGTGGAAGAGACTCAAAAAGGCATAAGGTGGCAATAGTCAAAGGATGAAGAGGAAAGTAGTGCAGGGACAATGGAGGACATCAAAAGCATGAGGAAGGATGCCTGAAGAGATGCAGCTCTTGTAAAGGCTGCTGGTGGAGTGCAGTTCTCTGCAGCTGGACATCAGAACCAAACATTCAAGTTATGAAAGCTATTATTTATTAAAAAAAAAAGATGCTGAAAGAATGAGTCAAACTTTTCCTTTGTCCACAGAGCAGCTGTGGCACAGGTACCAACCCTGGTGCTGTGAGAAAAGGCATTCCTAGGGAGAAGAAAATCCACGCTGCTCTGTTTGCGTTACTCCTGTCACCAAAACTAGGGTTTTTTTCAAAAAGCCTCTTTATGCAGTGAATAATTCTCTGCTCCCAGTGCAGACTAGAGGAGCAAGGAATAAAAGACTTAGTTCCAGGCAGGGGAATAGAGAAGTCTGAACTGAAAGCTCCAGTTCAGATGGGACTGCACATGATCTGCACAGCGATGGAAACTGAGGGGGCAGCCAGGTCATGCCTTTCCCCTGCTGCGTGAATCACTCTTTGAATGGAAATGTGAGGAGGAAGACATAACGGCCTGGGAACAAAGAGCTGCTGGAATATCACAGGTGCAGCCCAGCACAGGAGGGTGTTTTGGGACATGCCAAGGAAAGCAAACACCATGAATCTGGAGGAGTTGTCAGGACTTTGTGATTTAGGGAGCTCTCCAAATCAACAAGGGTGTTTCTCACGGAGTCAGACAGACAGGAGGACAGCTGAGGTCCTGAACCAGTGCTCCAGTTAATCAGCTCCTCAGTGCTAGACCTTTGTTCAGAATTCAGAAAAAGATGGGAGTTGCTGATGTCCTGCTGATGTTTCTGGAGTCAAACTTGCACTGCTCCAAGGCACCTCTCTGGGGCTGGATGTGTAACCACATCCTCTGCTGAACTGCAGCTGAGGTGAGGTGCAGGAATCAGACCCTGACACACAAGGAGACGCTTTCTGGGGGAGCCAAAATAGTCAAAGGCAGAGGATTCAAAGAGAAGAGAGAGGAAGCTGCCAGAACTGGGAAGAGGAGATAACATGAGAGAATCAACTCTATATGCCCCAGAAAAGCCTCTGAATGAGAAATCCTGTGAGACTGAGCAAAAGATACCAAATTACAGAACTGAGAACGGACTGAAACAACAATGAGAAAGAAGCAATTACACGCCTGTGATTTTCTGCTGCAGCAGGAAAGTTAGACTTCATTTTCATGTACAACAAACTGAATGCAACTAAAAATCCAAGATGATCAGTTTGGAGCACAACTAAATGATAGTAAAGGCAAACAGAATAAATAAATAAATAAACAATTGATTCCATGTCTTTTTCCAGAAGAAGGAAGGAAAAGAATACAATTTTTAAAAAAATGTGGTTACAAGCAAGCCCCTTGAGCAATTTGAATTGTCTAGAGACCAGGAAAGGGAGGTTTCACTAGAACAGTGAAGATGTACTGGTGATAGATTTTTATGATCACTAAACAAAATGCTGCTTGGTACTGGTGTAAATTCAGAATAGTTTTCATGAAGTACTCCACCTCCACAGGACAAATTTGGCCAAAAGGCTTCTGTAGGAGATGCAGTGACAGCACCACACCCTTCTGGGAGCAGTGCTGGGTAAAGGGGGTGTGAGGGGGATCCTCACTGTCTGCAACAGTTCCAGAACTTCTATAAAGTATTTTCTTCTCTAAGGTTTCACTGACAAAGTGCATATTCCTGACTCAAAACCACAAGGGCTTGTTTGGTTTACAATGCAAAAAAATCTGCCCATTTTGGAGAAAAACCCCGTCCCTCTCTCCATTTGGTTTTGCTGATCCTTGAAGCTGCCTCAGCATCCAGTAACTCAATATTCTACATCATTTATATTTTATCCTAATGATAGGAGGGCTTGTGTTTTGCCAGAGCTGTTTTCTGTTAGCCTTGGTCTGAAAAGACACATTTAAAGCCCTAAAATTATAAAATAAAATGATGACACTGTTACAGCTTTCAGCCAATTAGTGTCCAGGTTTAGTCAATAGATCGACAGACAATTAATTCTTAAATTTAAATTAAGCTTGCGACAGTAAATATGTCTGCAGAATAAATATGTATAGAAACAAATAACCAGTAATACTCATCACTTAGACACAAAAATTGTAATATTTCTCTGTTTGCACTTTGCATTATGAAAAGTGCAGTAACTAAATATATCATTCATCACAGCAGAACATTTTTTCTGTTTCTTTCAAACTAACTTTTATTTTATTTGTTATGTTCTGACACAAGAACATTGCTTTTATTTAGCTCTGTGAAGCTAAACTAGAAAGTTTTTGTCCTTCAACCTCCATAATGTAGTTTTTAAGAAAACAACCTAGCAAGTAATGCTAGGAAAAATAAATCTAATTATTCAATCTAGGGAATAGTAAAAAAAAAAAGATTCCTCACTAGTTTGGTCACTCTGCTTAAATTCAGTTAATAAAAGCATGATGAACTCAAAACAATCCTAACCCTCACTGTGGCTGAGTTATTGATGTTGAGCCTCACTCCTACAGCTGGGTGCAGCCAGCCTGCTCTGCTGGCACTTACAGCCATCGGTGGCACTTTGCAGATGTGCTCTGTCCCCTCACAGTCACCCCTTTGGGGAAGGGAACGGTTTGCATGGCACGGGAGCAGCACTGAGTGTGACCTTCATTAGTTCATGCCTGAGGACACGGCCCCACAGTGCTGAGATGAGACTGTGCCTTGGTTTGGAATCGAATCAAACACCTGGGATATTGTACCAGCTGCTGCATTGCTGGTGTTTGGAGAGCACCCATGAGCAGCGGGGAAATCTGGGAAGCTGTGCCTTCTGCAGGCCCCTCTTACAAGCACCGTGTGGGACGGGACGGGACGGGACGGGACGGGGTGGGATGGGATCCCAGCTGCGAGTCAGGCACAGAACACGAGACTGCCCAGATCAGCTTTCTCTGCCCTCAGCAGCCTCGCACAGCCCCCTGATACCTGTTCTGTGTGTCCCACTGGGGCTGCCACTTCCCTAGGGACCAGCTCCCATCTAAACACCAGCCAGGAAGGCCCCGAGCCTGCTCTCCATGGAATTATGACTGACACAAACTCATCACTCAGCACCAGAGCTCCCCTTAGGACCTCCCTCATTTACTGCAGTTCTCTGGGCAAGCCAAGCCCTGCGCTTTGCCTCCTGCAGCCGTCCTGGCTGCTCAGCTCTCCCGATGTTCTGACAGGTGAAGCTCTCTGTAACCAGCACCGGGAACACTTCCGGCACTGCTGTTTCTCAAGCCAGCTCCACATAAACACAGCTCCACCTCAACCAGCTCGGCCACACTCAGATCTCTGGTTATCCAAAACAAAGCTCTATTCACGAGCCGGGTTCATTAAGGAAAATGCCTTGATTACCAGAGATATTTCTGCATCCCTCACGATGTTTGGATAGCGGGGTTGGCTGTGTTATCTCTCACAGGCTGGTTGTTCCACAGCGGGATAAGTTCCCACCAACAGCTCGGCAAGAGCCTCGGTGGAGGAATGGTGACCTCTGCAGGTGCCTCGCTCCCGCAGCCGCATCCCCTCACAGGTTCCTTTCGCCACGCTCAAGGTGTACTTTGGGTTGCTTTCATCTTCGAGAAATTAAAAAAGAGAAAATTAAACGTGTATTTGATGATGACATGGCAACATAAATTCAGCTAGAGAGCACGGGCATGCGTTAATTTAAGAAATAAATGTTCATCGCTGAGAAGTCAGAAAACAATACTTCAAAGGACAAAAACTTCAAAGCACTCTATAACTTCAAAGCACTGCACCAACAGTAATAAACACTTAGGACGTGTCTGTGAGGTAGAAAAAAAAATTTCCTTTTTTAATGCTTGTGTAAACACGGAACAGGGATTAAGGGATTTGCCCAAGGACACGAGTTAGGAGCAAAACTGAGACTGCATGTCAGAAATAACTGACTCAGGTGTCCCAGCTACAGCTGGATTCAAACAATTCCCTGCACAGACATTTATTCAGCAGAGGCCAAAATTGTTATCTTTCCTATCAAGGGCATCACCTGCCCTTCAAATCTACAAATTTAGTAAAACCCACAATTTTCTTTTTAAAATAACTTAATAAATAGCCTTTTAAAATAACATAATAATCCAGTCCTTGGACATGTGGAGCTAAAGAAGGCAGCAGAAATAAAAGTGGTCTGTGAAGTACCTTATGTCCCTCTGACAACAAATAAATATAAAAGATAACAAAGAAGGCCAAAGATTTGCTTCTTCTTCTCTCCAACTCATTTTCTTAGTTCTCTTGTAATATTAAATACTGTCATTTTATTCTTAATGCAGAGTTTCCTGCTGATCTGACACATTTGAGGTCTCATGCACTTAATTAAAAGGGAAGAGGTATTGAGCCTTAATATTTTTCCCTTCTCTAAACATTTACATGTCAAATAAAGTGAGTTAATAAGTGAAAAAGGTATAAACAAAAAAGCACGCTTCAAATAGCCAATTCTGAATCTCTTTGTGAAGTCATTGTTGGAACAAAGGCTTAATTCGAAAAGTGGTTAAAAAAGTAATTAAAAAATAAGGGCTTTTAAAACATAATTTCTAAAAACAAATCTATACAAGAAGCTTCCAAAATCTGCTTGCCAAACATGATTCTTGTTTTAAGGCAGAATTTCCTCATAAGTCACATATTTATAATGAGAAACTTTTTTTAAAAAAATGCATAATTATATTTTGACGGCTGTGATTTGCATCTCATAACATATCATTTGCTGCTTATTACTTTCTAAAATAAATTGAAGTGGCTCTGAAAGAGATGCTGCCTGCAAATATTGTTCAAATGTTCCTCCTCAAGGCCAGGGAGGAGAACTGCACCCTTCCATCTGCCCGAGGCCCTGCTTGCTAGGGAAATCCCTGTATTCAGAACACTGGGATATCACTGCCCTACGACTGGAATCTCACAGAAAATCACCATTTCTTTCTTTTAAGATTTTCCAGGAGTTCTAAAAACTCCTGTGCCATCCATAATAACAACTCTGCTCAGCACCCACGTAACGTTTTCCTCCGCCAGAACTCACAACTTTCCCGTGAAGGTGATCCAGGGTTGTTATCTCTGTTTTGGATGGGAAGAATAATAACAACAACAGAAAGATCCCATTTCCCTAAACTAAGTCAGGACTGATTTACTCCAGGCACAGACAGATTTCAGGACTCTGTTAAATCAAATCTGAAGACGAAATAATTTGCAGCTCGCAGACTGAGGCAGATTTGGGGACACCATTCAGCCCACACTAAACCATGGCTTTCCATGCTATGAGTTAACAATCATTAACTAAATGACAAAGGTTTTGCTATTCTTGGTGCAGTGCCCTTCTTTGCATTTCAGAGGAATTACTGGGCTCTTAAATTGGCTGTCAAATTCGCTGACTTGGTAACTGGCTGGATTTCAAAATATATATTAAAAGTCTTGCCTTTCCCAGCTATTTCTTCAATAAAACTTTTTTTTTTTAATTGAATAAATTTTGCGATCTTACTTATAAAGTTAAAGTCAACAGCAAAAAATTAAAAATCTTATCAGCCACCTTGTACATACTATTAAAGAAAATAAATGCAACGGGAGCAGGACCCAGCAAAAAGGACACTGAACTAAGAAACTGATGGCAAAATTTCCCATTTGCTTAAATAAGGTCAAGGTTTCAGCTTTTCAGCTCATTTTACCTCCAGCTTTTCCCAAACTCTGTAATCTCAATTTCTCTCTGAATTGGTTTCAAAATGTGTGGATAATTACTATTTTATTTCCTTTCTTCCACGGGGAATTTAAACACCAATAAGTTAAAATTAATTACAGCGAGATCCCAAGGTCCTACATCCATATGGAAGACTGCACAGATTCAAAGCTCTAATTATACTTTAAATATTGCACGCTGAATCACACGCCTTGATCCAGCTCATGTAAAAGAATTAACTTCCAGACAGACTCTGGGTTAGAGCAGGAATGACAAATGGCCTTAAATATACCCCCGACTGGAGCTGTAGCTCATATTAGAGAGGCTGGATCCCTTTTTATAACCAGCTGCTTATACAGTTTATTTTTATCTAGGTCTTTATGCTTTTATTTCATTGTATTCCAGGGTTTTCACCTGCGGAGCTGGCAGGGTGCTCTCCTTCCTTTCAGATCATACAAGGTGAGTGATCACGGCAACAGTAACCACGATGTGAACGTTCCTTTGTCGTGTTTAATTGACCGGTCATTTTGGAACCAGCTTGGCCACAGGAACAGAGGAACTCGACTAACAACTATCTTCTGTTCAATCATCACATTCACAAAAGCAATTTTTTTAATCCCTAATTATGCATTAAAAATGTGGAAGAAGCCTTCCAAGTGGAATACCTTTACATATC
Source organism: Pomatostomus ruficeps (assembly GCA_013400735.1). Lineage (NCBI taxonomy): Eukaryota > Metazoa > Chordata > Aves > Passeriformes > Timaliidae > Pomatostomus > Pomatostomus ruficeps. Next base: position 137,406 of record VYZT01007608.1, on the reverse strand, counting down.
ACAGACTTTTGTTTTGTTACTGAGCTGTACTCGTTGCTAAGGAAGAACAGAGAAGATCAAAGGATTTCTAACAACTTGAAACTCAGAGGTGAGGGAGTTTTGATTTCTTTAAAGATTTATCACTGATCTACAACGGTTGATGGTTCATAGTTCCATGAAAAGACTGAAATTATGTGAGCCTGCTTTGCTATTTCCTATTTACCTTCAAACAGTGCCTCAATTCACTTTTTGATTAGCAACATGATCATGCATTCAAGCAGCTTGTTTACAAATCCATAGACAACTGAAGTCCTAAGGAGTAAAAAAGAAGAACTCGCACAAGGCATAAACGACCCAGACCAGCTCCTGCACTGGCTGATAGAAAATGGTATTTTTACCCCAGGAAAAAAGCTGGTCCTGAGTTTCTACAGGACACAAACAGAAAAGAATTCTTGGGTTTTAGACATACTCATTTCTCAAGGTGAACGAGCCTGCAGACTCTTTTTTTATCCATGTTTAAAGCAAGTGGAGCCAAAACTTTACAGCAAGATAAGAAAATACATCGGTGAAGTAAATGAAAGCATCAGAGATGCCAGAAGACAGTTGGGTGGGTATTTACTAGAAAAATATAAAGTTTGGGTTGAAAATAGCAGTGCTAAGCATGAGGGGGAAAAAGAAAGACCTGGGGGAAAATAGCACAAAGGGGCTGTTAGGAAGAAAGGAAAAGTAACTCCACTTTCAAGGGCAACAAAGCCTAGAAAAGATCATCCTGCTGTCGACATCTTTGCTGCAGTCGCTGAAGGCTCCCTGCCTGAGTTAGAGAAAACACTGCAGGACAATGACCTGTGTGCTAAACCCTTCCAGGGAAACACTTCTGCATGTTGCACTGCCCATGGCCGTCTATCCATCACGGAATATTTGCTCAGCAAAGGTGCAGGGACAGGTGTGAGGGACAGGAAGGGGAGAACAGCCCTGCACAGGCTGCTGAGAAAGGACATGGAGGTACAGCCAAGGTGCTTCTCTGAGGTGCGGCTTCCATGCACGGTCTGGACATGGAAGGCAGGACACCACCAGGCTGCAGAGAATAACCACAGCCACACACTGAAGATGCTCCTGAGAGAAGACACAAGGAGCTGCAGGAACCAGCACAACTTTTGCACATGGCAGCCCTTAGAGATGAGAGCAGCCTGGCCAAAATGCATCTAGAGGCTGGTGCCTACACTGAAGGAAAGGATGAGAGAGGACAGACTGCTCTCAGTTATGCTGTTTCTCAGGGATCTGAAAACACTGCAAAAGTACTTCTAGAAGCTGGAGCCATTGTTGATTCCAACATGGTTGAAAGAGCCTTCAACAGCAACCACCCACTCATATTCAAAAGGTCCAACCTTTGATTGATCACCACTTTGTCAACCAGAACACTGAGTGCCATGTCGTCTTTTCTTAAGCACCTCCAGGGATGGGGACTTCACCACCAACCTGGGCAGGCTGTTCCAATGTTTAACCACTTCTTCTGTGAATAAATTTTTTCACATATCCAATCTAAACCTCCCCTGGTACAGCTTGAGGCCATTTCCTCTTGTCCTGTGCCGGTTCCCTGGGAGCAGAGCCAGAAGGTCCCCCAGCTGCCCCCTCCTGTCAGGGAGTTGTGCAGAGCCAGAAGGACCCCCTGAGCCTCCTTTGCTGAAGGCTGAGCCCCCCAAGCACTCATCACACGCGTGCTCCAGGCCTTTCCCCAGCTCTGGACACGCTCCAGCCCCTCCATGTCCTTCTCGCAGCGAGGGGCCCAGACCCACACACATCTCTGAGGATGCCCCTACCAGCGGGGGCTGCAGCCTCCCACCGCCGCATCCCGCACTCTTCCTCAGCCTCCGCCTGACTGTCACCCCTTTCCTCTTCGCTCTCAGCCCAGCCATGTCCCGTCAGAACCCCACCATGTCCCCTCACAGCCCGGCCGTGACCCCTCACAGCCCGGCCGTGACCGCCCAGCTCTTGGCCGTGACCTCTCAGCTCTCGGCCGTGACCCTTCAGCTCCCGGCCGTGACCCATCACAGCCCGGCCATGACCGCTCAGCTCTCGGCCGTGACCTCTCACAGCCCGCCCACCTCCCCTCACAGTCTGCCCAAGTCCCCTCACAGCCCAGCTGTGACCCTTCAGTTCTCGGCCGTGACCTTTCAGTTCTCAGCCACGTCCCTTCACAGCCCCGCCATGTCTCCTCACAGCTCGGCCATGTCCCCTCAACTCCCGGGCCTGTCCCCTCACAGCTCGGCCATGCTCCCTCACTGCCCGGCCCTGCCCCCTCAAAGCCCGGGCATGTCCCCTCAGCTCCCGGCCCTGTCCCCTCCCCTCCCGGCGCCGTCCCTCCGCTCCCCGCCCGCCGCAGCCGCCCCGCCTACCCCAGCGCCATCTCCGCCTCCGCCGCGGCCGCTCCCTGGGGCGTTGCTCCCGCCCATCTCCGCCGCCCGCGCCCGCCCCTTCCCGCGATAGCCGGACCCGGTGTCATGGCGGCGGCGGAGGAGCCCGAGGTGGACATCGAGGGGGACCCTGCGGCCGCGCCGGGGTGAGTGAGGGCCCTGAGGGTCCCGCTGCGCTCCGGACAGCGCGGCCCGGCCCCCCCCGGCCCGCGGGGGTCGTGAGGGGAGCGCCGCTCCTGAGGGGCCGGCCCGGGCCGGGCGCTTCCCGCAGCTCCGGGAGAGACCTTGGAGTGTCACGGAGCGCCCGTGTGGGGCATGGTCGGGAAGGGCACCGAGAGCAGGGCTGTGATAGCGCCGGTGTGGGGAGAACGCGGAACCGCCGTCAAGGGATCCCCCGGAGCCCGGAACAGCGCGGCGAGGCTGCTGGGAGAATCCTTAAAATACCCCTGGAGAAGGCGCTGGGTTGTGTAACTGTGTCAGCGAGCTCGGGGAGGCTCAGAAAGCTGAACGCCGGGAGGGAGGTGCAGAAAACGGATTTATAAAATCATAGGCTGTTAAGGGGTTGGAAAGGACCTTAAATATCTTATAATCCCAACCCTCTTGCCATAAGCAGGGATATCTTCCCCTAGACCAGGTTGCTCAAGGCTTTATTCAATCTGGCTTTGAACACTCCCAGGGTTGGGGCATCCACAATCTCCCTGGGCAGCCTGTGCCAGGGCCTCACCACCCTCAAGTAAAGAATTTCTTCCGAATATCTGACCTAATTTTTCCCTCTTTTGGTTTGTACCAATTAGTCCTTGTCCTATCGCTACAGTTCCTGCAAAGAGTGCCTCTCCAGCTTCCCTGTAGCCCCTTTAGATGCTGGAAGTTTGTTATCAGGTCACCACAAAACCTTTTCTTCTGCAGGCTGAACAGCCCCAGCTCTCCCAGCCTGTTTTTGTAGGGAGGCGCTCCAGTCCTCTTATCAACTTCATGGCTTCCTCTGGACTTGCTCTGACACTTCCATGTCTTTCTCATGTTGGGGACCCCAGAGCTGGATCAGCACTCTGGGTGAGGTCTCACCAGAGCAGAGGGGCAGAATTGCCTCTCTCACCCTGCTTTTGATGCAGCCCAGCATTCCATTGGCGTTCTGGGCTCCGGCAGATTAATGGATAAGGGATGCAGCAGTGAATGGATTTAACACCTCAGATCGAGCGCTTGCAGGTGCTGGGAGAGAACAAGAGGTTTGTACCAGACACACACTGACCCTCAAGTAGCCCCTGCCACTGCTGCGGTCAGGCTGCTGGCAAAGGGGGCTCTTGATCCCACTCTCTCATGGGTATGCTCCAAAAGAAGCAGAGGTTGTATTGATTTCTGGACATGGAGACTCATCCTGATCCTTTATCCTATAAAGAGATGTTTGAAGTGCTGCACAAAGCAGTTCAGAGGAGTAGGTGAGTTTAATTTAGTAGCACTGCAGGGAATATAGGGCTAATTAGTCTTTAGTCTGAATGTTCTGGAAGCAAAGGTTTTTGAAAACAAGTAATTACACTAATTACTAAGGAGATCTTATGCTGCACGAAAATAAAAGGAAGTTTTATTATTAACATCAATGATGTTAATCAGTGTCAGATCTCTAATTAGTAGTTATTTACAGAAAAGATTAAGCATAGACTGGATGAAGTCTGTGAGAGCACTGGATTAAATATTGGGAGGAAACTCTTCCCTGTGAGCATGGTGAGACCCTGGCTGGGTTGGACATGGCTTGGAGCACCCTGGTCTAGTGGGAGGTGTCCCTGCCCATGGCAGGGGGTTGGAATGAGATGATCTTCCAGCCAAACCATTCCAGGATTTTATTCTGTGATTCCAACAACCCTGTATGACAGGATTCTCTTAAACCTTGTGTAAGCAGGAGCTCTCCTCGGCTGGAAAAACAGTTTGTTTTTACCTTTTAGGGGGAAAGATGTAGAAATGTTAAGTGGAGAAAATACAACTCAGTGACACTCTTAATATTAAAAATACAGTAGTTCTGAACACTGGAATCTCTTTCAGAGATCATGAGAACACAGCATCAAGCCTGCTGCAGGATCACTATCTTGATTCATCTTGGAGAACGGGCAACACTCTTGTAAGTATTTTTTAAATGAAAGCTGCTTCTGGCAAGGTTATCAGAGCTTCGGTGTTCTCTCTTCCTTCTCTTGCCACACTCAGGTTTTATTAAAATGTATTTTTGTTGTTTGCAGCCCTGGACATTGGACAGCAGCATTAGTGAAGAAAACAGGGCTGTCATTGAGAAGATGTTGCTGGAAGAAGAGTATCCTTTTCTGATTTGGTTTTATGTTTTCCTGTAGAACACTAAAAATCCTCTTATTTCCCAAAGAACCAGACAAATCTTTCCCTGTTAAGGTGACTGAAGTCCTGTCACCTTCTAGGTAGATTGCAGCAATGCTGCTCTAGGAACTGCAGGATTTGTTTCTACAGCTGGGTAATCCTGAAGCAGTGTAATTTACACGATTATTAAAATTCTCACATGTACAAATATCTCTGATGCTTTGAAAACTTACTTAGCAACTATTTCAGATATTATTTATCTAATAAATCACTTTCTGAAAAGATATGGCTCAACCAAAAGGAAGTGGAGAAAAGATCTATGAAAAGGTAAGATGTGTCTGGGAAAAATTCTCAGTTACAATTCAGAGTACAAATGAAAAGTCCTTCTAAAATAAGTTTATTTGCTGAGGTACGCACCAGCCTCACAATTACTAATTTTTATTTTCACTCTGGTTTTTATTTGCAGCCCGCATAAGAAAGCTGGAAAAGTCATGTAAGTACATTTTAATGATTGAATTGCATTTTTAAGTGTGGTGTCTGATTTTATTAAGTTATCAGATAATATTTTAAAAAAAAATCCTTAGTCTCTTTTGTTTGGCTGTATAAAGTTATTTAAGAGACCTTTCAACAGGGAGAAATACTGTTGTGTGTAACAACAGGCTAGAGTAAACCAGTTTTTGGGATTTTTTTTTTTGTAGCACACTGGTCCTTATGATAAAAATTGTTAATTCTAGTTGATTTTTCTACCTGAACTTTTCTGTTGCCTCCTTTTGTGTATTTCTGTGCCATTAGTCACTGATGAATATTGAGTTGCCTTGAGTCTTCCATTGTGATGGAGAAGCTGATGTGGTTCTCAGTGTTTTATTTATGAGTCACATTAATGTTTAAATGAATAGTGTGAGTTTTACCAAAGATGGGGAGGATTCCTCCTGTCAGAAGGTGCCTTGAGTGGCTGGGATGGGAGAACATCTGGATTTGGGAAAGCACTGATTTCTGCTTCCTGCATTCCCAGGGTGCGATCGCCCACAAAATCACCTGGCTGCTCCTTGAAGTGGACACCAGAGGAAAAAGAGCTGTTTGAACAAGGACTGGTGAGTTTGTTTATATATCTAATAATTTAAATTGAATTAATGAGTTTATCTTGAACAGCACAGTAGTTAGCATGAATAATCATGTTGTACATCACAACGCTGCATTAACTATGGGGAGTGCAGTGTGTTCTGAAGGCAGACCAGGCAATCAAGTGAAATCCTTTAACTACTGTTGTAAGGTCTGCAGAGATTGTTTGGTTGTGCCAGTTGTAAAAGGGTTTGTTTTGCCAAGCACAAGGATTCCTTGGGGTAGCAGGCAGCAGAATGCCTGAAACGGGTGAAGAAAATCCTCTACTCAAGAATAACAACAATTCTTACTATTGGGTGTAGTTTCCTTATTGGTAGAACAGAAGTAGTGAGGTTCCTTACCATGGGTCTGCTGTACTGTTTGTGCATTTTAATGAATAATTGAGGTTTTGAACTTGTTTGACATACGCAGTGCTGTGTCTGGGGTGTCAGAGTTTGGGTGACTTCCATGTGCTTTGGTGTTTTAGGTGAAATTTGGCCGCCGGTGGACGAAAATTGCCAAACTGATCGGCACTCGAACGGTTCTGCAGGTGAAGAGCTACGCTCGGCAGTACTTCAGGAACAAGGTAACTGCAGCATCCCTGGAGCTGGCAAAAAGGTGTTTGCCAATGGGCAGCCTGGTTTTAATCTGTCTTTCCAGGGCACTTTTGTCAGAGCATGTACTTTAATCATTCCCCTGTTCAGAAAAGTGGAATATCCTTATTTGCAGATTTAAATGTGAAGTCAGACATGGTTTCAAATTCCTAGAGTGACCAGCATTTTTATTGCTGCTATAACTAAACAATAAATGAAGTATAACTGTGGTCTCATGCCGTTGGTTGTTACTCTGAAAATACCGGTTTTCCACGACACAGCTGTTTCTGCTGCGTGTTGTAGTTTTAGCTTTAACCTCATTTAAGATTTTGGGGGCATTTAACTCTTTCTAGGGTTTTTTGACTGGAAACACGTGTAAATTTACACTTGGGCTAAAGTATCCCTGTAATGCTCTGTACAAGTCAGTTGCAATGGATTAAACTAAATTAAAAGGATAAGTTGAAGAAGAAACACTTCAGGATATCTGCTGTTCATATAAAACAGTTCTGATTATATGGGAGGCAGATGGGTTTGGTTTCTTTTTCCCTCTTAAAAGTGTATTTTATTTTCCTAAGGCAAAAAATGGAGATTCTGAAAAGGAAGAGCAAAGTCAGTGTGGGAGCAGCCTTCCCTTGGAAGATGGGATGAGGGTGGAAGCTGGGAACCTGAGAGGCCGTGCAGACCCCAACCTGAACGCGGTGAAAATTGAAAAGCTGTCAGATGATGAGGAGGTGGACATAACTGATGACGTGGATGAGCTGCTCACCCCTGCCTTCCAGCAAGAAACTGGAAAATCTGAATTACCCATTATCCCAAAAAGTCCAGCTGAAGAAACAAAAGCAGTGGAACAAGGTTTTTCATCTGCTGGACAGAGTTCTGCAGCTGCTTTACCCGAAGAAGAGCCTCAGCATGCCAGGCCAGAGATGGCGGATGCGCTGGTGTTTCCTGCTGTGGCAGCAGCGTGTTCCCAGCACCTGAATGGGGATAAACCTGTCAATTTGGATTACCAGCAGTACAATAATTTTATTGAGAAAGCTGAACAAGGTGGACCAGTCACATGTGGTGGTACTGCACAAGGAACCGATCAGGAGCTCAGTGAGGAGCCAAGAGACCCAGCTGATAATGGATTGCTTTTCCCTTCTCCCTGCCAAGCGGATGAAGATCATCAGGAGGAAGCAGAGGAGCTGAAGCCACCTGACCAAGAAGTGGAGGTTGACAGAAGCATCATCCTGGAAGAAGAAAAGCAGGCTATTCCCGAATTCTTTGAAGGGCGCCAGGCCAAAACACCAGAGCGTTACTTGAAAATCAGGAATTACATTTTGGATCAGTGGTGAGACGCATCGATTGCTTTTACTGAAATAAGTGATTTAGATGTCCTGGTTTGGTGCAGTTTAAAACACTACTTAGCATTGATAGCTTACTTCTGAAAAGAGTGAAATTAATTGTATGGTAGCTTGCCAGTGAACAACATTCATTATTAATGCTTCTGTTGCATATTCCTGATTTTTTTCTCTGGCATTCTGGAAGCTGAGCACTGCAAGTACTTAGGAGCATTAAGAAAATGAATGTCCTGTACCAGAGCAGGCTGCATTTATTTTAGCTATGCTCTTTTCTTGCCGTTTTTGCCATCCTGTATATAAGAATGGTTTTAATAAATGGTTCCTCAAAATAACTGATGACATTAATTCTGCATCGTAGCCCTGCCTTTACAGAAGGGCAGCAAGAAGTAATAATCTATGCTGGAGCAAATAATGTTGACCAAAAGAATGCTTCAAATTAAGAATCAATTTGGAGTGGTGCTTGTACATTTAAATATTTTATGCTCCATCTCCAAAGAATTGGTGTAAGGAACTGTAGTGGTTTGTGGTAGCAAGCTCAAGATAATTTGGCTGCCAGTTTTGGTTTGTGATTGCTTTGAAGTAGAAAGAATTACTGAGTTTAACTCTGTGCTCACTCAGTGTCTTGTGCACTGAGAGCTTGTTCTAGTTGCAAAGAGAGAATAAAATTCCATTTCACACCAGAGAAGTGTTGAACTGAGAAGATTCAGCATCAGTTTAAAAGGAAGGAATAAATGCATGGAGAGTGAAAGCACGACATCAGTTAAAGTCCCATAACTCCTTTGTCCCCCCGTGGTTTGTTCTGCTCTTTGACGAGGGCTGTGCTTTGTTTCAGGGAGAGATGCAAACCCAAATACCTGAACAAGACCTCCGTGCGGCCCGGCCTGAAGAACTGCGGGGACGTCAACTGCATCGGGCGCATCCACACCTACCTGGAGCTGATCGGAGCCATCAACTTCGGCTGTGGTAAAGCTGCTCCTGCTGGGATCAGGGAGGAGCCTCTCTGGGGTAGTGCTGAAGGGCTGCCCGGCGCTAGGGTGTGCTGCTCACACGGGATGCACACTCATCCCTGCTAGCCAGGACCTTCCAACAGGTTGTCCCTCATTACCTTGGAAAATCTAGAGGAGCTGGTAACCTATTCACAGGATTAGGAATTTTGGGTTTACACAAAAGCTTTTATTTTTCCTTTCTTTTCCCCTTCCCTCATGTTTAACCACACACCAGATGGTGGGATGATTTTTTTGTTTTGTGCTTTTCTGTGTATCCTGATACCAGCTGTGTCTGAAGTTCTGCCCTCCTTCTTATTAGGCAGAATTCAAGTTACTGTTTCTTCTCCCACACTAAATTATAACTATTTCCTAAATAAACCCCAGTGCCTTCATCCTCAGGGCTAGTTTTTAAATGATTCAAATGTTAAAATTAGGTGACCTGTTAAAAGTGAATATACACCTGTAACTTGATGTTGGCTTAGTGGCTCTGGATGAGTTTAGGTCCAAAGCTGAATGACAGTCACCTTGGAGAGGAGCAAGTACATTTTGTCTGAAGTAAAGTTATTAAATTAATTAACAATAAGGAAGGAAGTTTCATTGTTTTAAAAGTGTAGTGGGAGAGGGGTGTGTCATCACTCAGAATTACGACTGTCAAGGGATGTCTTTCCTGTGGGGGTTTTGGTTGCTTTTTCCCTGTGCTGTTGACACTCAGCCGTGTCCCTGCTGTGTGTGTGGCAGCGCTGAGTGCCCTGAGCCCTGCTGCTGACCCAGGGCTTGTCCGTGTGTCCCGCAGAACAGGCCGTGTACAACCGGCCGCAGCCCGCCGACAGGAGCCGCTGCAGGGAGGGCAAGGACACGGCGGAAGCCTATCAGCTGGCCCAGCGCCTGCAGTCCATGGTACGGCCCGGGGGGGCGCAAACAAACCGGGAAATGCTTCCCAGCCTGCGTTCGCAAGCCAGGGCACCTCAGGGAATTCATCCTCTCCTTCAGGTTGCAGTTTCCTTGCAGTGCCCTGTGTCAGTCTAGGTACAGGTGTTCAGATACTTCACTACAGTTGTCTCACTGGCTTTCTTCCCCTACACCCAAGCCCCCTCCTCGCCACCTCTCCAAAATTTATTAGCCAAAAACTAGTGAAGTGCATTGCAGTGGGTGATTAAGTTGCTTTTTTAACTGTTAAATACAGTAGGTATGTGTTAAGGCTTACTGAGAGCCTTGTGCACACAATTAAATGCAGTAGTAATTAATTTATAAGTGCATGAATTACCGAGGCTTGCCAGAGTTAATTTCTATATTCACACTTAATGCAGCATTTTTAAGTGCTTCACAGCAAAGTAAACCGGTTGATGGAGGAAAACTAAATCAATCCCACTTTAAAAATAATAAATGGAAATGTAAAGAACTGTAGCATACAGCAAATGTAAACACACTGAGTTTATAGCTTTGTGTGCTGTCTGAGCAATAATTCAGAGCTGGATGTCAATGCCCTGTTGCTGTCAGGGATGCTGATCCTCCAGGGAGCACCAAGGGGCTTTACAGCCTTAAACCCCAAAATTTCAGTGATGATGATTTGTGACAGATTCTGAACTACTTTGTACAGAACTCGGGGTGTTCTTTATTTTCTGGGAACACATCACAGTGTCAGCACCATTCCTGGGGCCCTGACCTTTTGGACAATTTCCTCAGGGCTGCCTGGGTGAGGGAAATGCAGCTTTTTCAGGATCAGAGCCCTGACTCACGGTGGTTTCTCGCCTCAGCGCACGAGAAGACGGCGAGTGCGGGACCCGTGGGGGAACTGGTGCGATGCGAAGGACCTGGAAGGACAGACATTCGAGGTAACCCTCCTGTGCTTTCAACTTCCCTTAAATCATCAATTCCTGCTAATTGCTGGCATCAAACAGACAAGGAGGCACAGTTGTGTCACAGGGACTTAGCCTCTCCTGTGGAAACAGTAATTGGAAAGTAGTGCAGCAGCTGGTACATCTTCCTGCCGATAAATACACCTGCATTTGGGGTTTGCACAGGGGGTTTGTGCCCACAGAACTCTTTGCCTGGTCTTGTAGGAGATCTCATGACCCACAACTGCCTTGAGGGTAACTGTAGGGGATGGGAGAATAACATTTAAATGTTATTTTTCAGTCCTGGATGGTTTCCTTGTGCTCATTATGCAGGTGATAATGAGTTCCTAATAGTAATTCTGCTCCTAGCAGTATCCCCAGTAATACTGTGGTTTATTAAGTGCTTAAAAAATTCATACAAGGTTAAATATTTTATGGGAGAATTGGAAAGAAAATACTTATCTGTTCCTACATTTCCAAATTATATCAAGAGTAAAGAACTGTAAACATCCCTGGATGGTTCCCTTGTGCTCATTATGCAGGTGATAATGAGTTCCTAATAGTAATTCTGCTCCTAGCAGTATCCCCAGTAATACTGTGGTTTATTAAGTGCTTAAAAAATTCATACAAGGTTAAATATTTTATGGGAGAATTGGAAAGAAAATACTTATCTGTTCCTACATTTCCAAATTATATCAAGAGTAAAGAACTGTAAACATCCAATTTTCCTGTATAGAAAACCTTAATTTGCAACCTTTCCGTAATTACCTGCAACAATTACTTACATAATGTTATCGTGCCATACCTATTTTTGAGTAGCTGTGGTTTGATAATTCCAACACTTCCTGCAAAATACATATTTGGGTGGAAATAAAAGTTGAAAATGCTTATCATGAAAATTCTGGCCATGGTTTATCGTGGCAGATTGTCACACCTGGATTTACACCTGGTTGATGACGTGGGCTGTGGTTTTACTGAATTTGAATGACTTGGAGAGTGAGAGAATTCTCTCCTCAGGCACCTTGTGGACTTGATCTTGGATTGGCATTCCTTCCACACTGCTTGGTTCTGCTGTGCCTATTGCCTCTATCTTGAGTAGTTCTGTAATATATAAATTACATCAAGAGGACAGGGATATAAAGAATTTATTCTGGGCTGGTTTTGCAATCAGGGCTGAAAAAGCACTTCAGACATTGAAACATTGAATTTTTTAAAAAAATCTTTTCAGCATCTCTCAGCTGAAGAATTAGCAAGAAGGAGAGAGGAAGAAAAACTGAAACCCGCAAAATCTTCCAAAGGTTCGAGGCAAATCAAAAGGTATTTGCTGGCATCGTGTTCAAAGATAGATCTGCTAGAAACTGAACAAATGTCCTGTGCAGTGTCAGGCTGGAACCCTGCAAAGCATTAATATGTATCATGGTCTGAAATAGCAGGGATGCATCTCAGATGTTCCGTGCTGGAATTCAGGAGTGTGGGAAGTGACATTTCTGTATTTGGTGGAAGTCATCCTAATGTGGGATGAGAAAACCCAGTGAAGAAAACAAGGTTATTCCTCCTCTGCCAAGGAGACAGTGGGAAACTTGAAAAGTTCCCTGACTGTCCTACATCTTTAGAGAGATTTTCTTTCATTTTATAGTTCCTTTGATCCCTTTCAGCTGATACCGTGCTGTTTGTTCACGGAAGAGAAGCAGGTATGTACCTCTGAGAGAGTTACCACAAAGGCTCCATGGCTTGGGTTCCTTTTCTTGTGCTCATTATTGTGTTTATCATTTCAGGAACCCTTCCAGGTGAAAGTGGCTTCTGAAGCACTTTTAATAATGGATTTGGTGAGCATTAAGTTTTGTCTTTCAAAAAGCTGTGATGTGTACGCTGTGGGGTTTGGGTTTTTTAATGAGCAACATAAGAAGATCAAGAAAATAGAACAGAGAAGCTGTTCCATCCCTGGAAGTGTCCAAGGCCAGGCTGGGTGGACCTCTGAACAACCTGGTTTCATGGAAGGTGTCCCTGCCCATGACAGGGGAGATAATGAGATAATCATTAAGGTCCCTTCCAACCCAAACCATTCTGTGATTCTTTCTAGTCAGACTTGGAAGTGAGAATCTGGTATTAAATAAAGCCCCTAAAATGAATGGTTTTTGTAGTGTGCTTACTGTACAACTATTGACCTTCTAGAAAAACTAACAAGAGCTTTGCTACTTTATTAAGAGCTTTACTGCTTACTACTCTCTGTCATACTTTAAATCTAATTTACTTAAAGCTACTTTCTCAGACAGTCTGCCCTTCTGAAATCTATGGCTTCATTTTCTCCCGGTCTGGGAATTGATTTTGTGTTTGCAAAGCAGTGTGTGGGTTTTTTCAAGAACAACAGGCTGTACCAAAACGTGTGCAGTTGTTCAGCACTGCCCAGGCTGCGGTTTCTGAAGCCAACATTGCCTCGTGTATGGAAGTGTTGCACCCTTGCACTACATCTGTGGTGTGTGTATAATAAGCAAATTTAATCTTTTCTGGTTGCTTTAAATGGAAGTACTGAGAGTTATCTTGAGTTTTCCTTCTGCATATCCTTGAGAAGTCACTGACGTGTGAGAAATCCCACAACTTGGACTTTGCTGCTTGTTTGATCTCATTCCAGCACTCTCACGTGTCTCTGGCAGAAGTGATTGGGCTTCTCGGTGGAAGGTACTCTGAAGCTGATAAAATTGTGGAGGTAAGTGTTTGTCTTCTCGCATTTTCTCCACGATATTAACACTGAAATGATCATAGCTATAATTTGAATAGATGTAACTGTTATTTCTGAAAGGCAACTAATTAAATATATTAAAGTTCATTACTGTAGTGTTGAAGTTCATTACTGTAGCCTTGAGATATGAGAGTTAAGGTTATGTTTGTCAGGTGCACCATGAGGAAGAGCTGGTAATGACTCTTGGAAGTTTTGTGTGACTGCTGGAGGTTCTCTCCCCCCAGGTGTGCGCAGCAGAGCCCTGCAACAGCCTGAGCACGGGCCTGCAGTGCGAGATGGACCCCGTGTCCCAGACTCAGGCCTCGGAGTCGCTGGCGGCCCGGGGCTTCCAGGTGATCGGCTGGTACCACTCGCACCCCGCCTTCGAGCCCAGCCCCTCCCTGCGCGACATCGACACCCAGGCCAAGTACCAGGTACGGCCGGACCCAGCAACGCCCCCTGCAGCCCCGGAGCCTCCGTGATGTACGATGCCTCCTGCACCGGCTCGGCAGGCACGGACGTCAATGCTCTTTTTAGATTCTGAATAAGGTTGGAGTTTTGTGTGTGGTTTTTTTGGTGTTTTTCAGAGCTATTTCTCCCGGGGTGGTGCCATGTTCATCGGGATGATCATAAGCCCTTACAACAGGAATAACCCCCTCCCCTATTCCCAGATCACCTGTCTGGTCATCAGTGATGAGATCAGCTCTGACGGTTCCTATCGTAAGTATCCCTCTTTATCAACCATCTTAATTTTCCTTTCCCCTTTGCCTGTTAAGGGGAAGATGTCTGGTTTTGAACCTGAGAAATAGGTATTTATGTATTTATATTGGTAATATGATGATATTGTATAAATGGTGTCATTTATATTGGGAACATGTGCTGGACAAAACCAGGAATTTCGCTGAAAGAATAAACCTGCGAGTTGTCTGTGCTGTCAGGACAGGAATATACAAATATAAATACATACCAGATTGATCTTCTGTATTAGCAGTTCTCACAATTCATGAAAGTAAAAGGGCTGGGCCACAGCTCCCTGTTATTTACATACAGAATCCATATGAGCAGCTTAGAAACTGTGTCCCATGTCTTACATGGCCTTTGCTGTGTTACAACATTCTGAACAGATTCTCCGCTCGAGGAGACAGAAACAAATAGTAAAGAATTGGCTGCTATAGTGGCCAAAAATCCTTAATTTCTGAGTAACGTGGCATGCGGAAGGTCAAAGGATCAGATAAATGTCCAGGGTAACACACGGAACAAAAGCTGAAACGGTGCTGGCATGAGCCCCCACCTAAGGGAATAAATTGTTGATTAAAAATACCATTGGCATTTCATGAAAATAGGGCCTTTCCTTCCTTGAACAGTTAAGGCCATACCACATAAAATTTGCTGTATTGCAAGTGCTGATCAGATCCTCTGCTCTTTCCCTGACCCGGATTTGAGGCAATTCCCCTGATAACAGTACATGGATCTGGTAGCTGCCCCATCTCTCTCCTCCTCCCTCTGTTTTTACAGTGCTGATTTTTGCACACACACTCCAAGGTTTCCAGCAGCTGAGGCCTTGAGAGCCTCCAATTCCCTGTTTTTTCCTGTGGAAGCAGCCAGGGGAGCCCATCTGCCTGGGGACTCCCTGCTCTGTCCTGGGGCTGGGGCCACACCTGGCACCAGTTCCTGTTCACCACACTGAGCCCTGCACTTCCATCCTCATTTCCCACATCCCACCCCTGCGAGGGGGAGCTGAAATACTGACAAACTCCCTTGCCCTGAGAAGTAGGAATCTTTGTAGTCACATGCATTTGCTGTCAGAGGATTTCAGATTTCTGTCCAGCTCCTGAAATCAGTTTTACAAAATGCCATCTCCTCTGGCTCTTTGGAAATGATTTACTGAAATTCACAGTCTCCTTGTTTCTCCCTGATTTTTGGTAAATGAATTGTGTTCTGCAAATACCTTCCTGATGGTCCTTTAAAATGCTTTCTAAAATTCTTTTCCCCCACCTGCAGTAAACGAGAAGAATTTCTTCATTTCTGAGCAAAATTCCTTCAAAATTAAAAACAGTAGTCAGCTCTTCACCATCAGCCCATTCATACTTAAAAACCAAACCTCTTTTATTAATTTAATAACCATATAAATCTTAGAGGGACTACAAAAGTGCTCCTGAGTCATAAACACTCAATTCATTTTTCCATTTCTGAGTTTGTTGTAGGTTTCTGTGTCCTTCCTTATGGAATGGGAATTGGCAAGGGCAGGGAGGAGAACAGATTTGTTCTTACTCCCACCAGAATTAAATTTGGAATCCAAAGCACGTCATCCTTGTACTTTAACCTCCTTAATGTTGTCAACTACCAGAACTACAGGCTTCTGCAGTCAGTAATAAATAAGGAACAGCTATGGGGAAGGAAGGGACTGCACCTAAACTAAACAGGAAAACAACAGTGGAGTGTAGCAGAAACACTGGATAATGATGTTCCATTGATTGCAGGCCTGCCCTACAAATTTGAAGTGCAGCAGATGTCAGAGGAGCCTCAGTGGGAATTAATATTTGAAAAAACCAGGTGGATAATTGAAAAATACAGATTTTGCCACAGGTATGTGTCTGCTTCTGTTACAAACGGCCAGGTTGGAATTTTTATCCATAATTGTTATGTTTCAGTCAAGACCTGTGGCTGCTTTCTCCAGCACTCCTGTTTGTTTTTCTTCCAACAGCAGCGTCCCCATGGATAAAATTTTTCATAGAGATTCTGACCTGACTTGTTTGCAAAAAGTAAGTTTTCTTCACTTTTTAATGTTAGATGTGTTTTTAAATGCAAATCTGTTTCCTGTCAGCAGAAGTCACCTGAAGTTACACTTTTACCAATCAGAGATGTAAATTAATGACAGTAAATTATTCCTGTGGCACAGCTGATTTACTCACAACACAGTGAAAATAAAGATCCTCCTCTGAGAAAGGTGGGGCTGTGGTTATTGGCAGACAGCAGGTTTGACCCTCAGTTTGGTGGAGAATTAATGAGAAATTACTCAGTCTCTCCTCAGCATTTTGTGTGCTTTCAGTGTTAACACCTGCACAGTCTCAAGAGCAGATTTGGCCTTCCTGGTCCTTTTTTCCATCAGTAAAATATTTTTTCCATCAGTAAAATATTGCTGTGCCATGTTGATCAGGGATAAGTAGGAGCTTTAATTTTCCAGGCAGTGTAGTCACTGCTCTGAAGCTCTGACCATTGGCAGCTGTACCATTATTGCACAAACGAGACAGAAACTGTGCCCAAACCCAAAGCCATAAACAGAAAATTTGCACACAGCAATTGCACACATGGGATTTTTTTGTTTCCTCTCAATACTTCTTCATTTACGAAGTGTAAATCTAAATTTGAGGTGGCAGAATGCTCTGAAATTTTGTTGTTGGGTTTTAAAGACTTGGGTTTAAATCACCCTGTTCCTTTCAAATTTATAATGTACAAACACTTTTTGCAGTGTTCATCCCAAATAAATAAATAAAAATTGCTTTGCAATACTTTTTGGATGAAAGGGGATAAAAATGGCAATTTCAAACAAATTTCTTTTTCTCTTGCATAGCTTCTGGAGTGCATGAGGAAGACTTTGGGCAAGGTAACCAACTGCCTCATTGCTGAAGAGTTCCTGACTCAGATAGAAAACTTGTTCCTTTCCACGTACAAGAGTGAGAAAAGGGACAATGCTGAAGGCAGTGAGAGTGAACCTTCACACCAATTGCCAGTGTGATGGCTTTGGAATTTTGATTTTATTTTTTTAGTTTCTTCTTCTCCTCTCCATTATGTCAGCTCTTTCAGAATTGTTATCCCTTTTAGTATTGACTGTTACAGAATGCAGTGTCATCTTATTGTTGTGGTTTAAAAGTACTTTGAAAACTCCTGGTGTGAGACCTGTGTGCCCAAGGAATGTTTAATGAGTGCCGTGGAGTTAATGATTGATGAGCTTGGGAAGGAGGACACCCTGCCAGGAGTGCTGGGCATCAGTCTGCAAGGAGAGTTTGTCCTCTCTCAAGTTGTTCAGTTTGGGAATTTTGTTGAATTTTTTTATCTACAGGTGCACCTCTAACTCAGAATGGATTTGTTCCTTTGCTTTAGAGAGTGTAAGTTTGAATGAGTTCATGAAAGGGAAACTTAACTGAAATGAGAGTTTCGTAGCTCAAGCTTTCCTGGTATCCAGTCTGAAGTTTCATTTAGTTGTAGCAAAATACATCAGCCAATTTATTTTTTTTTACTTTTATTTTTCGTATTACTTTTCCCCATTGATTCTGATGGTCAGGTAGCTTTTTAGCACATTCTTTGCCATCCTGCTTCTGTATTGAAGAGAAAAAGCTGAGAAGTTTTCCTGACTTCTCAGTAGCGGCTGTGCTTGTTTCCAGTGGAAATGATAACTCCTGTCCTACTACAGGTTGCATCTTTGTGACCTTCCATTCTCCAGGGAGGTTTTATGTTGTTCTCCAGATCTTTGTGGTTTGTCCACTTGTAATTGCCACTGTTTCCTGTGGAAACAAGAGCTCCTGGTTGATGGCAAACTGAGTGCAACGAGCAGAAAAGGGTTTGTGTTTTAAAGAAAAAAAATCCCCACTTTTATATTCAGAGTGTTCTCTATAATGTGCAGTTCAGTGAGAAAACACTGGTTTGTATCA
The DNA here is from genome assembly GCA_013400735.1 of Pomatostomus ruficeps. Lineage (NCBI taxonomy): Eukaryota > Metazoa > Chordata > Aves > Passeriformes > Timaliidae > Pomatostomus > Pomatostomus ruficeps. The sequence goes on along the minus strand of VYZT01007608.1, from coordinate 119,489 downwards.
GTTCCTCAGTTATGATTTCATACAGGTATATATTTAGATAAATCAGTCACAGATTGATCTTGATTGAGAAGTTTCCTGATTGCAACTTGGAAATGTTTCATGAAGTGTATCACTGTGAATCTTTTTAGAAAAAATGTGCTTTAAATGTCGCTTTCTAAATACTAAGAAAACTTGTCTACAGGTATTAATATTTACACATGTTTATCTAGGGCAGAGTTTCTCAGAGAGGTCTAAAATATATTTGAAAGTCTCAAGCAAGACTTTGAGTTTATATCTAGAGGGGAGACAATGGACCCAATTTTTATTTTAAGAAAATATGTGTGTGTATATATAATATAGTTCTACATAACATAAATGGAATTTTAAGATTTTATATGGTTCAGCTTTTTGTTCGTACAAAGAGTTTGAAAAGCTTTAAAATCATAGAGTTGCATCCCAAGGAGGGAACTCCTTCACAGGAAGTTGATGTTAAATTTTTATCAGATCTCATGAGTCTCTTTCTGTCACTGAGGGGAAGGTGCAGAACTTGCTCAGACAAAAATGGGAGCCCTTGAAACTCAGTGATTTCCACATTTAAGAGCTGTGGACTCAGAAGAGCTGTGTGGGTGTTCTGGGCTCTCTCTGTGCCTCAGCTCTGGGCCCCACTGCTGGGTGTCATTCACCCCTTGGTGCTTCCACCTCTTTCTGGCCGGGGGACTCAGCCTGAATTTACTCTGAACCCTCATCTTTGGGCCTTCCTGAGTGCCAGCACTGCCAGCATTGCCTGGATTCCTGGTTAAGCCACACTCCAGGTGGGGAGCATTCCTTCCTCTCCATCGTGGGGTGCTCAGTGCAGTTCTGCACAGGTCACTCTGGAGAATCCCCCGTGTCTGTCCTGACAGCTGCAGCTTGAGCTGCAGGAGGGGAATTCTGAACCTCTTGGGTGACAGCACCATGGAGTGGAAGCTCTTCTTTGTTCTCACACTGTTCCCAGCCCTTTAAGGATGGGTCAGGGTTACCCAGGTAGGGGTAAAAGTGTCCTGGCTGCTTCCATCTGTAAGGGTTACACTGAGTTAGTGACACAGTTGTATTAATTGGATTTAACAGTGTTGTTACATAAGGAAAGGTTTGAGTAACCCAGACTTTGGAAGTGATTTATTTCTGAGGATGTGGGGCAGGATTGAGCCCTTGACATGCACATAAGGCTCCAGATTTCCAATAGTTTGTTAGGGTGGTGTGGGAGAAAATCCAATGCTTGTACTATCAGGATCCAGTCTAGCACCTGGAATTCTGTAGGAATTGGAAAGAGCACAGTTGTGATGCTGAGTCATGATTTTGTTGATGGGAGCCAGGGTAAGAACATAAACTAACCTACTTTTCATGGTTTAGTTTCACTGAGTGGTTAATGATATGAGTTTGGAAGTTGCATGCTTCCCAGGGGATAAAAATCTGTTTTACTAATATACCAAACATATATTAGGCATGAAAAGTTTTCATAGAAAGCTTTTTTTTTTTCTTCCCCATCCAGGCTTTCTTTCAGTGGACCTGCTATTCCTTTCCATAGGACCAGTGTTACACATTACCAAGTTGTTGCTCAGGACATGAGAAATTGTTGAGTAGTGAGCAGAATGATAGTTAAAACTGGAATTCAGCAGCTTAGAAAAGGAAAACAGAAATGAACAAAACCCCACCGAATAAACCCAAAATACTTGTCACTTCTGGTAAATATCCCTGTGGGCATTTGTCGGCTGAATCATGTTTTGCTCTCCCAGGTACCAGCAGTGCTGCCTCACAGGGATGCAGGTCTTGTGTGCGAGGGGAGGGAACATCCCTATTTTTATTTTAAACTAATTAACTTTCCAAAAATAATTCAGTTGAATAAATAAACACAATCCATAACCAAGCAGAAAGTTAACGCTGTTGCCATTGATACTCAGTACTTTTTTCCTTTGCTTGCTTCTCTGCTATTTGACTGATGATAGCGAAGAGTCTACTAATAAAGACTGTACATGCAATACCCTGAAAAACGTGTCTGGGTGTGTAACAGCGGCTTGGCCGCAGCACTGGGACTGGGATTTCTCTGTTCCCTGCCGGTGGCAGTGCCGGGATGAAGCTCGGTGCGGTGACAGTGGCCGAGTGCCGGGATGAAGCTCGGTGCGGTGGCAGTGCCGGGATGAAGCTCGGTGCGGTGACAGTGGCCGAGTGCCGGGATGAAGCTCGGTGCGGTGGCAGTGACGCGATGAAGCTCGGTGGCAGCAGAGGGCGCCTTGTTACCGCTGATGCAGAAATGTTTGGAACTCGGAGAAAACTGCTCTTCGGGCGTGTGGAAACTGCCAGGGAGCGCGTGTAGGGAGCGTGTGGAGCTGTTCCCTTCATTGGTTTTACACGCCCTGTGCTTCAGCCTCCCTCAGCTTATCCCGGGATGGTAACCCGTGTTTGCCACCCCCACCTCAGTCCTGGATCAGCAGTGAGGGTTTGCCCAGCGGGTGCCTTTCCTTCAGCCCTTCTCCCTCCCCAGCTCTGCTCCTGGCGGGTTCGCTCCAGCTCTGGAACCGGGCTCCTCCCTGGGCTGCGAGATTGGCTCTGCCGGGCGGTGCTGAGCCCTGAGGACGGAGTGTGCAGGGGTGAGAGGCTGGGGAGGGGGACAGCGCACCCCAAAATCGGGTGGGGCACAGCTGAGCACCCCGAGTGTCTCCCGGGGAGGGAAGCCCTGTGCTGGTGCTGTGCACCCCGAGGAGGTGCGGGATCAGGGATCCCTCCATCCCCACGGGAACTGCCTGGTGGTTCAGCATCCCCGTGAACGCCGTAATCACTTGTGATGCCGGACAAAGTATTTAATGGCCTAGATAAAAGTATTCGGGCTGTTTAATTGCTGTTTTACATAGACCTACTGCCCTACTTTTACGAGGTTTAGAATTGTGCTGAGAAATTGTTTCCATGGAAGCAGAGATCACTAAAGAAATAATGCACTCCACATTTCCTGTAGGATTATTCCTTTTACAGCCTGCTGTTCTAAATAATTAACTCTTGTAGTCCTGTTACAGCTTAGCATGGATTAAAAGAAATAATATTTTTTTGGTGCCATAGAAGCATTACATTTTTTAGTATATATAAAAATATATATATAAGTATATAGATAGTTGGAAAAACGTGCCTTTAGTGTAAGTCCGTTCTGTCCTTATTTACAGAGGGGGAAATCCACCAGTAAAAGAAAAAGTCAATGAAAAAGTGCATTTTTATTTTGAACTATATTTCACATTTGCCATTTAAATAACATGAAATAAAATAAGGATAAGGTATGAGGAGGTAGGTGACAGTTAAATGGATTTTGGCTTTGAAGGAGGGATGTGAAAATAAAAAAAAGAGATTATGTAGTGATGGTAAATTAATAACTTAGAAATTGGAAAAGAGTTGCTAAACTATTATAGAATCATCAACATGACAAATTGACTTACCTGGCAGTTTTAATAATAGTTTTAGCTGGAGATCTCAATTATTTTCCAAGAAAGGTAACTACAGTGATTATTTCCTGAAGGAATATCCAGACTGAGTCCTGCTTTGGCAGAGGGCATTTACATCCTGTTTCCACGTGGAGCTCTGATTTCACTCCTGCTCTGAGCACTCCCAGTGTGCGCACAAACAGGAGCCTGACTGCAGGATCTGGCAGGATTGGGAGTGGGGCAGAGCTCAGGTACCCAGCACACACACAGGGAGAAGGAGCTGACTGCAGGTTGGGAGTGCCGAGCCCACGCTGCTCCGTGGTCATTCCTGCTCCCAAAATAATGATCCATAGAGATTCTGACAGGGCTTGACAAATCAGCTGAATGGGACTCAATGCAAACTGGAAAATCTCTTTCAGGTGCTGCCAAAGCATGTGGGAATGGTAATATGGGTTTGTAGATCATTGGGACTGGAGTGTTCTGGGAAAGGCATTATTAAAGTTCAGATTGAAAAATTTCTTCAGAAATAACAAACAACTTTGTAAGGGTGACATAAGCATGACAATCAGCATTCCTAGTGCTGCCTTGGGATGGGGATGTGCCAAAGGAAAGGTGGGAGAGAAGCTTTCCATGCTGGAAAATGTGGCTGCACTCCTTTGGTCTCTGTCCAGGAGAGCAGTCATCAACCTGGTCAGCAGTGTTCCTCTTGTTCCTCCAGGCAGCAATCATCAAACTCCCAAAGGTTTTATTTAATAAAGCTATGAAAGTAGAAAGTCCTTAACTGATAAGAATCTAGATAGTGGAATGATAGAGATACTGTGCAGTGAAAGATGCAGGAAAAACCATGCTGGAAGTGGAGTAGGATTTCTTCCAACAGAAGTGGCAGAAACTCCTGAAACACCTATTTTTAGATAGTCCATCCAAAGTGTGAAGAAGGAGGAGGGCCAGCTCCCTGTCTGTAATCCGTAAGGGAAGCCAATGGTAGGAGCCTGGCTGCTGTCCCTTCCCTGCTGTTTCCTCATCGAGCAGCAGCGAGGGGGGCAGCTGGAGGCAGCCGGAGGCAGGTGCCACTCCCGGAGAAGTAACAGGGAAGCTGGGGCTCGTTGCCTGGGATTTGGGAAGGAGATGCCAGTTGTTTTGGAGGAAGAACCTGTTTGGTGGGTCTGATTTGAGCTGATAAAGGGAGCAGCACGCGGTGTGTAGGAACGAGCAGACTCCACCAGGGGATTGAAGCTTTGGATGCTGCCTGCTGTCGCTCAGGACTTTAGCTGGGCTTCTCTCCTGCTCCATGGAGCCTCTGTTCGGGGCTGTGCTGGGTTTCATTCGGGCAGTGGCTTCACCAGCCCACGGCAGCTGTACCTGTGCGACCAACAGGTGGGCAGTGTGTGCCCAGGCAGCCCTGGGAACTGCAGCTGCAGCTGGCAGGGTCAGAGCACCCCGGAGACTGCTCAGCCCTCACCTCAAAATGCCTCCTGATGAAGGCAGAGCTGATCCCCCGAAGGAGAAGCACCTCTGGAGACCTCAGGTGAATGCGCACAAGGAAGTATAAAACAGCTGAGAGTAAAGAAATGAGGGAAATTAAAGCCTCAAACTTAGAGCTGCCCTGAGCTGAAAGAAGAAAGGCAACTACAGGGAAAAAAAGAAAAAAAAGGGCACAAAATACAAATAACAAACAGACTCAGTGTATGTGATGGATTTGGAGTTTTTTCCTTCCTACAGGAATTTGTACAGTGACTTCTAAATTATTCCTGTTTAGTAAGAATAAATTTTGGGATAAAATGAATTTGGGAGTTAGTTACCTAAATATTTTAAATGACTCCTACTTTGGAGGGTAAGAAAACTGTCACAGCTGTCTGTTTAACATAACACAGAATGCTTTCACTCCTGCTGCAGGCCTGCCTCAGATTGCTTAAATACTTAAACACTGTGGCGTCCTTGGTGTATCTACATACTGAAATTAAAACACTTCCCTCAGCATATTGGGGCTATATTGCTGCTTTTCTCTTGGTAGACTTTTCTAAAATGCAGTTTGTTTTTTGTTCATGGGGTCTTTTAAAAAAAAAAAAGTTTCTGGAACTTTTTTATCAACAAATAATTTCATAAGTATTACTAAATAACCAAATAAGGTAAGGGTAAGATACTGTGCAGCATCAGAGGCTTTTACAGAGTGATTTGTCAGGAAACATCCCAGGTGCTGGGTCGCTGCCAGGTGTGGAGATCCCGAGTTCCCGGGTTTGTATTCAGGCAGCACAGCGAGCTATTCCCACTTGTGCTCTTTAATAAGGCTCTGACACTCCTCGTCAGCAAAGATCCCTTGATCCCAATGCAAGTGTAAGTTAACCTTGGTGTTCTGCCCACATTCCAGCTCTGGTAATAGCTTTCTGTCTACCTAAATTCCCTGGGCAGTTTTAATGGGAGGAGATATTTTTCAGCGTTGTACAGCTTCACAGAAACACTACACAATGCTCCGGGACAGGCTGGAAAAGAGCTTTATTCCAACTGAGCTGCGGGGGGAATTTAAGAGCAGAGTGTAATTACTGAGTTTGGAGTTTGGCCAACACACGACTGGACTGCTCTGCTACCTCCTCATCTGCTGCATTCCTGGTTTGGGGAGTCAGGCCCAGCGTGAAACACATTTTAAAGAAAATAATGCCGGTAGTTAAATGTTGGGGTATTGTCAGTTCCATTCTCTGTGCTGAGTGTGGGTGTTGAAGTCCATCACTCTCATCTGTGTCCTTCGGCAGCTCCTGCTCCACCTGGGCACTGCAGCAGGGCCAACAGCTCTTCTCTGCTATGAATTAGCTTCAGTGTTGCTCGTTTGTAATTCTAACAACAGTCAGGAATGTGCTCCTTCCATGGCAAACCATGAAATATGCAGCTCTGGTTCTACTGAACGAAAAGGATATCAGGGGAAAAGGGAAGAGGCTTTATTCTGTTTCTGCCTTTGATTATAGATGCTGTTGGGTAATATTTTTTGGCTCAGCATACACCATTTCCATTTGACCTCACACTTCTTCATTTACCTGCTGGAAAATTCTGGGTACGTAGTTTGGGGTGGATGCATCACGTTTTCCCAAAAGAGGATTTTTATGCAGTTGCAGCAGCAGCATTAATACATTCACACTTCTGGAGCAGGGTCTATAATTTATTGTGTGCCTTACAGCAACACATCGAAGCTGGTTGTTTGTCAGGGAGGAATACACACTTGTGCTGAGAGAAGATGAAGTGAGAATTTGAGATCCAGGCTGGATCTTTCCATGTCATGGGAAAACTCAGAATTTAGCCTAACTCCACACAATTTTGCAAGTAGCCATTTATAAAACAGATTAAATTAAAAATCTAGAGCTGAGTAGCCCTCAGCTGAAGAAATGTAGGATGAGAATAAAAATTTTCCAAGTACATTCCTTAAGCACTTTCTTAACTTATGCAGAGCAGATCAAAGCCATGTGTTTGAGAGGCTGGTGCTGTCCTTCCATCAGGGATCATGGGATGTGCAGTCTTTTCTGGGGATCTGCTGTGGCTTTCAACAGTCTTTTAAAATCCTTGCATTTTTTTCTTTTCTGTCATAAGAAGAAAATACTATTTTCAAGATGAATTATGAGATTTTATATTATAATATAAACATGTAGGCATAACATATAGTAGGACAGGCAAAAGTGACTAATTGTTGAAAAAATCTTACCAGGTAACAGTGTCAGCATCTTTCCTTGGCTTCTGCTTTTCTTCTTAGTAGCTGAGATTGAGAAGAGAGGCTATTGTGGTGCCAGTCATATTTTTATTAATCATTGAAGGACTGCCCCATGAAAGCCATGAGTTGAGGTTGGTTTTTTCTTTGCTAGACCTTAAGCACCCGTGGACTGCACACTGGTCAGGGACTGGAAATGCCCGTGGGCTGGTTAAGAGGAGGGATAAGGTGTCTGCAGTTAATCAATAGAATGAGAAGATTAATTGAAGCGCAGGGCTCAGAGAGCCTCTCCTTGGACTAAATCATTCTACTTGAATAAATCTGTGTAGAGCCACTGTAGGATCTGGACTTGAACAAACCAAACAGACCCGTTGCTCCTGCTGAGTACTCATTTCTCTCCTGCCACCTCTCACACCAAACCTTTTTTGCACATGGTAGATAATGTATTTACAGTAACAGTCCATCACTCTCTGTCTGTTTGACTTTCTCACCACTCCCGATGTTCTCACTGAAAAAGAGAAAATGAACCCTTCGTCAGCTTTAAACTTTGCAAAATTAAAATGCCTTTCATTATTCAGATTTTGAGGTTGTTAACTCTAAAATTTCTAGTTATCCTTTTCCTGATTACATCATCCCGTTTTAATGGAATATTTGCTCATTTTATTTAAGTAATTAGGCCCTGTGCTCTCTGCAGTGGGTTCTGTGGGTGATGGCAGGGAGTGCCTTTGTGCTGTTGCCTCCTTGGGTTACAAAGGAGGCTGTGCTTGCTTTAACAACACCAGAGCTGGCTGTTGCCTAAATTATGTTCTGCAGTTCCAACTGGCTGCCCTGGAAAGCTCAAATTAAACACACGCCGAGAAAAAAGATCCCCTCTCCGCACTACAGCTCTGAGGAGGGCAGGGCTGCCCTCTGCACACAGCGCCTGTACCCCGTGCAACTGCACAAAGGGAGCTCTGGCCTTGGCTTTCAGCTAAAACTTTGTAGCCACTCACGATCTGAGGACAGCGCCAGCAGCAAGGGCAGCACTGCAGCAAGGAAATGAAAAATGAGGATTAAAACCCTCTCAAACTCTGTTCTCTCTGCTCCCCTGGTAAAACCCATCTCTGCCTACATCTCTGAGTCCATACCCTGGAATCCTCTGACACAAAATGCTTGTGTTAGTTTGCAGGTGCTGGTGTGTCTGTCCCACACCTACGTTAAAAACTCACACATCACTGTTTGTAGGGCAGGGAGCCCCCGGGAACACCTCTGGCAGCAGATCCTCCTCTGCACTCACCACTCTGCAGCCTCAGCTCTCATCAGAGTCAAACCTGCTGCTGGTGTGGAACAGCAAAGAATCCTCTTTCTGTCCCATCTTCCCCCACTTCAGAATAATCTCTTAGGGATGTTTAGACTGGGATTATGCCAGATTGGGTTATTGATGAGAATTTTAACAACTGCCACGTAAATACAGTAAATACACCAAAGTCTCTCCTGTGGGATGGTGAAACCCCTGCATGTCTGGGACATTACTGACAACTGGAGACAAGATCCCTCCAATAATCCTTAAAATGTTTAAACCGTGGGGAATCACCATGGAAAAAACCAAACCAGTTTCTACTGCTCAAATATCAAACCCACTTTATCAGTGAACAGTTAAAGAAGTAACAGATTGGCCTTTCCTCTGCTTCTCCTTAATTGGGCCAGTTAATGCTATTAAACAGATCTTCTTCCTTGTGCAGGTATAATTATCCTTTCCAAAGCATTTCCACTGATTTGCCTCAGGGTTTTAAATACTGCAATTACATCTCCTTATTTTTAACTTTTTTTGTCAATGCTAAAATTAATCGTAAGCCATTACCATTGCTATCAAAGCAGGAAAAATTAGCTCCCAGAACTTTGACTATTATTTTTCTGCAGTTCCAACCAAACCTCTTGCAGCAAGCTTTACCTAGTTAAAATTTCATCCATGCCAGGCAGCCTGACAAGACCCACATCTCATTTGCACGATGATCCCTGGCCGCCGAGGGATAACACTCCTGCAGCCCTACTCCAGCACCAGTGAAGCGCCACAGAAACAATTAGGGAGCCTCTGCATTATCTAAATGAAAGATTGAATTATGAAAATGTGCACTGCTAATTTCCCACTGAGGTTTCCACGTGTGGGCCCAACAGTACTGGTGGTTTATGCACCCAGCCTTTCTCAGGTGTTTATTTTCAGACAAATGTCTGTCTTTGCACGGCTTGAAATGAGAAATCTCAGCACTTTTGCTGCTCTGGTTGCACCCAGAAAAGCTACTGGGACAACTCAGAAGCAATGAAAAGTGCACTCCTTATTTACAGCCTCCTCACACACATTTTGGAATTAAATTTGGTATTGAATTTTAAAACAGCTTTTAGAGGAGCAGTTTTACAGTAAACTCCTGTTTGGTTCAGTAACTTCATTTTCTGGATTTTAAATGTACTTCTTTTTTAAACATCGATAATATGAGGCAATAGTTAATACCTACTAAATTCTTAAAGAGCTTCCTCTAATGGGAATCTCAGTGGGGAAGGGGAGGGCAAAGGAGAGCACAAAACACAGTGGATCAAGGCAGGATATTGAAATGCACAACATTTGGAAGAATGTTGATATTAATGAAAAGCATTCTCTGATCTTTTTAAATGAATCTGAACTCCTGATATTTCCACTGGCCAAACAGACCAAGTGGCATTAAATCCCATTTCTTACTTGCAGAAGGAGAAGGAAGGCATTTTTTCTGCCAGGATTTTAGCCCAGCATTCATGAGCAGAAGTGAATTACACTGAAACTTGAATAACAATACTATCAATTAACACTTAGTTTTTAATTGGATTTCTATAAACCCCAAATAATTTTATATTTTATAGTATGTTTTTTCATTTGAAGCTGAAGAGTGTATATTTTAACTGACAACTTTTTAATTGTGATGATCAAAATTGGTACCTGAGAGACTTTAGTACCAAAGACAGAAGTATCTGCATACCAAACACGGAAAAATACTTTTTATATTAAAAACTGTTTTTCATTACGTTTAATGGATTTGACATTTGCTTGTGTGAGTAATTTCATACACATACAGAATCTCATTCAGTTTAGAACAACTACTTACACAAAGAGATGAACAAATACTACTGGACACATCCACACAGGGAAATTGTACCTGTTAAGGTGTTAATTGTTTAATTGTACTTAGGAAATCACTTATGACCTGTGAATAGGTCTTCTGCAGTCTTAAAAATTGAAAACTTGCCTTCTAGTCTTCTTCTGAAATGGGAATTACAGTCTTTTTTGTAGATGAGGCTTGTAAGCAAAAACTCAGCTACAAAACATGCTTTAATCTACCTCTCTTTGCCATAGAATATTCTATTTCCTCAAGAAAAAAAATGGTGATATGCACACATCTTCATTAAAATTCAAGAGAAGCAATAATATAAATTACTAGTTAGGATGTTTTTTAAACTACACATCTATTTAGAGAAAAAAAACACTTTACAAGTTTCCAATTGCTCAACTGTTTACCAGATTTTCATCTAGAGATATATTTAGTGTTGGTATTTGATAGATCCTATAATTACCTGTGCTGTATTTGCTGCTTTTCTGCTTTGAAGTTTTAATTGCAAGCAATGATACTTGGGGAAACTTCTGAAGTGCAGAATGTAGAAGACAACTTTTAGCCCCATCCTTGCACACTCAAAACATCCATTGATTTTAACAGGAATTTAGTGAGTTAGGAATGCAGGAATAGTTCCTATACCCTCAATGCAGGCAGAGTTAAATAATGCAGTTGGAGAAACAAATAACTGCAAAAAAAAGAAACATGCAAAGAAAAAACCCCGAACTAGTGTGTTTTCAGCAGACTCGATAAAAAGTGGAGACACTGAGGTGGAAAAATGACAGAAGAAATTGTAGAAAGCCTTAATTCCTCCTTGGCTTAAGAATGGAGCATTCTAGATAGAGAAGACAAAAAAGCGCAAGCAAATACAAAGTTTAATAAGGACATTAATGAGAGCTTTCATCTCAGTTCATTTCCTGACAGCTGGGACACACGCACGCCTTGGGTTAGACAAAGTGCTTTTCTGCTGCTACAGCTCAGCTGGTTTTGTGACTGGAGCAGACAGTCACAAAAATTAATGCCGTGTTACTGACTGACAGATCTTACTTCTCTTGCCTCTCATGATAATGGAGCCTGGGCAGGTCTTAGAGGAATTGTGTCAGAGGAAATTATAAGATTATCACTAAATAAAGTTCCTTTTTGGCCTGGACTGCAAGAACTGATCACTATGTATTTTTCTTAGCAATGAACATCAATGCTTAAGAACTGTCACAGAAGAGGGCTCTGGTAATAAAAAGAGGTGGATTAAGGAGCACCTCAACACTGAACAATACTCGGCTGTGCTCATACACAGGGGATGTGGCTCTGGAAGGCAAAGATTTTGTGTTTCTTTACCTTTTCCAACAACAGGGCCTCTGTTTACATTCAAGGCACCAGGGCTTGTGTGCAGCGTGGGCTGCCCTGTCATTACCACACATCCCAGCCTCACCCTCCCTCAGCAAATAACCTGTTTTCCACATCCCAGTGCTCAAGATGTACTTGGCAGCCAGAGGAGCAGGACAAGAGCTACACATTAGGTTAGCAGCTTGCCATTTTCTTGGGAAAAACATCACCTCTGCTCCTACCACGGCAGCAGATCTGACTGCTCCCTGCCCGGGAGCATCACCAGTTCTTTGGCGGCAGGAACCACTTCACATTTCAGGTCCCCAAAACAGAATTGCAGAATCAATCAGGTTGGAAAAGACCTCTGAGATCATAAACTCCAACCTGTGATAAATCCCCACCTTGTCGACCAGACCAGACTGAGTGCCACGTCCAGTTGTTCCTTGAACACCTCACCGGGCAGCCCATTCTGATGTTTAGCCACCTTTTCTGTGAAAAAATTCATCTTGCTATCCAACCTGAACCTGCTCTGGCACTACTTGAGGCTGTTTCCTTTTGTCCTGACACTTGTTACTTCAGAGAAACACTGACTCCCATCTGGCTCCAAAGTACTTTCAGGGAGTTGCAAAAGCAAGAAGGTCCGAGCTGAGCCCTCTCAGCTGCTCATCATAGGACTTTTTCTCTAAAACAGCAGCAGACAAGCCAAGGCATAACACCCGTGGGCTCTGAAAGCTTTGGACATTTTCCTGAGGGCTCTCAGGATCCTGTTTGAGGGGGAGGTTGGACTGGATGAGGTCCAGCAATCCCTCCCAACCTCACCCCTTCTGTGAAGGGTCTGTAAGGTCTGGGACCTATGAACCGCCAGGACTCAGAGCCGCCCCAGCCATGAGGTTGTTGCCCACAAAATGGGATTCATTCTCTGGTGTGCAACAAGGCAATAATTACACACTCGAGATATTTTTTATTTCAGAGATGCGTAAGCCCCGGTGCTCGGAGCCCACAAATCAAGCAGGACCATCAGACTTTTCCCACCATTATTTATACACAGGAATTCGGAGTTAGTAACTTTCCAAGCACAGCCTCTCTATTATGATTGATTACTAATTTCCATACAAGTTGCATAGCCCCAGCTGACTTCTACATATGCTCAAGGGAAGGGTCTCCATCTAGGCAGGGTCTTTTTGACCTACACGTATGATTTTCATTATTGTAATGAGCATAGTTCAACTATAGGATACATGGACCTTGACTATTCTGCCGAGTTAGCAATGTATACATAGATATACATCAACACCTCGATTTGCCACATCCTTAAAGGTCCTGAGTTCCCGGATGTCCTTGACTAGGGGAAGCTGGCTGCTGCCTGTTCCACTGATTTAGGCTTGAAAGCATACAAAGAGTTTGCATCAAAGAACACCCTGGCTTAAAATAATCCTGACATATTGCACATTTTGCAGGCCGATGACGCGGAAACACCGCGGGCAAAGCCGGGGTTAAGGCATCAGGAGCACGGGCTCCGCGCCGGATGAGGGGCGCCCCTGCTCCCCGCGCTGCCACAAAATGGCGGGCGCCGCCTGAGGGGAGCGGCGGCGGCGGGAACGGCGGCGGCTCCGCCTGAGGGAAGGGACGCGGGGCTCCGGCAGCCGCTGCAGCGGCGCCGTGCCCGGCCCGCCTCCCGCCCTTCGTCCCGGCTCCATATCGACACCGGCTCCGCTGTCCGGCCCCTCCGCCGCCGTCTGCCGCGGTGGTGAGTAGGGGAGCCCGGTGGAGGAGGTGGTTCCCGGTCCCTGCGCAGCTGTGAGACGGCCGGAGATGTCCCCCGCCTCCCCGCCCGCTACGGGCGCCTCAGAGTGTCTCGTCTCCCTCATCCCCCACCCCCGGCTCCTCACATCAGCCCATGTCACGATAGTCGCGGTTCCCCCCGAGGGTGGCGGGGCTGGGGGGGAAGCAGAGGCCGCGATGGGAGCCAGAGGGTGAAAATGACGGCGGCGGGGCCCCCCGGGCGGGAGGGCCCGGCTCCTGTCCCTGCCAAGGCATTTCCATGTCCATGAGTCAGAGGCTCCCGGCTGGCGGACACTTGGTTTCGCTGTGTTTTGTTTCTAGGCCAGGAGCAAAGTACGGGCAATGTGCTCGCAGATCCTGGTTTTCCTCATGTATAGGAATGGCACCGGCGGGCAGGAGCCCAGCGCGGAAGGTGATGACCCGCAAGGGACACCTGCAGTCACTCTGATCTGGTGGTAATAAAAGTGAAAGTAAAAAAATAAAGCACACCTTGTTCTATTCTCAGGGATGCAAAATACTGATGTGTTTCACAGTCGGAAGCAGATTGATGTCTTAAAACTGTAACCGGATGCAGTTGTGACTGTGACCTTTTTTTGTGCAACACAGCTGCTGGCAAACAAATACACAGTATCTGTTTGGGGTAAATGGAATAATGATGCAGAGTGTCTTGTTTGGATGGGCTTCCTAATACCAGTCTGCTATTTTTTTTCTTTGTTTCAGGGTAACCAACCAAAGAAGTTATGAATATCATCTGTGGTCTAAAGCTGCCGGGCAGGAACTGTATTTTCTCTCATTTGGCTTCTTTGAGCAAGCAGGGGAAGCGCAATAATCTCTGTAGGTCTTACACAGGATGGTGCCGAACTCAGGGTGACAGACATAGATGCCAAAGGTTGGATTTGAGTGGAAATGCTAGGAATTGTTTATTGACCAGAAACCCTGACTCCTATAAAAACTTCATTGGTAAAGGACTGAGATGTCTTTTGGATGTCCCAAATACAGAAGTGTTCAGGAATACACACCGTGGTTTGGGAAGGTTTTGCTCCCAATCTTCTCAGCGACTGGGGGAGAAGATCCCATCCCTCCAGATCACTTCTGCAGGGCAACCCCCACGTCACTTTTCTGCTGGGAACATTCAGATCATCAGGTCTTTTCACACATCACCATCACGTCAGGCTGCACCAGTTCCTCTTTTCTGGATTATTGTGAAGCCAGCTCAGAAATTACTTGCCATCATTCTTGGCAGGTAAAACACTGTGTTACTTTCCTCTCAGTGCAAGACCCATCATGCAAAGTGTGAGTGTGGGGAGGATGGCAGGTGTGTTTGTGGTGTTCTTTGACTGACAGTTTGCTCAACGAGAGGTGTTTTTTTCCACTAGCAGAGGTGTTAGATGTATAGTTTGCTCTTTTCCTTCTCATTTGCATGTGGTAGAGGGAGATGAACCAAGACATTGAGGGGCATTCCTTCTTCTCCTGTGGGAGGGAAGAAATGGAGTGGAGTGGAAGCCAATTACAGTATAAGCTCCTACATGATATGAGACTAATAGAGAATACAGTAACAAATTCCTTTTTAACTGTGTCCTTAGTTAACACTGTTCATATCTTACAGGAGCATAAGAAATTGGTGGAAGGCACTTCCTCCTAATAAACGGGAACTCTTTAAAGAAAGTGCAAGAAGAAACAAATGGAAGATCCTGCTGGGTGTCAGCAGCCTGGGAGTTGTGTTTGTCATGTTTTATTTTACCCACTTGGAGGAGACACCCATCACTGGGCGCGCTCGACTGTTGGTGTTTGGCAAAGAGCATTTTAGGGAACTGTCACAGATGGAGTATGATATGGTAAGATTTCAGACAAAAAGTTGAAAGTACTCAAAAACTGTTGCTTTTTTTTCGTGATGAGATAGTCCTGTTAATGAGATGGGCAAAAAACCCCTTGTGGTGTCCTTGATGAGTTACGAACTTCATGCTCAGAACCCTGCAGAGCTGCCCCCATCTGTTACCCCCCTCCTTCTTGTCCCCATCCTTTTTAAGAGTTCCGTTTCCATCAGGGGCACATAAAGGTTACAAAGCACATGACATGCATGTAGCAAACATTCCTAACTGTTTCTTGTCCATTGAACTACACCCTGTAATTTTGAGGCCTGTGACTTCCTGCAATTTGATAAACCATATCGGAATGTATCCATTTTCTGTCTTGTCAGAGACACAAGATAAGAACAGAACAAGTACAAGGGTATTTTCAAATTAGATGTTTTGTATAAATTTGTCCACCTGAAAAATTACAACCAATGCATTTTTTTTTCCAGTGGATGGAGCAGTTCAAAAATCAGATGTTACCTGAGACAGATGCGCGTTACCAGGTTGTGGAGAGAGTTGTTGGGCATTTGTCCGAAAGCAACAAGGACGTCCCCCAGGTCTCAGCTCTCAAGTGGGTGATCCACGTGGTGGATGAGCCAGGTGTAAATGCTTTTGTGCTTCCTGTAAGTTGTACACCACACAAAAAATTAACAATATTGAAACAGCACTTGATGTGTCTGCCACTTGATTTTTATTCTCTTTGTTTACAGAATGGTCAAGTGTTTGTTTTCACTGGCTTGCTGGATGCAGTTTCTGATATTCATCAGCTGTCATTTATATTAGGACACGAAATAGCTCACGCTGTGCTGGAACATGCAGTAAGTCTTTAAAGAAAGCTGTCTAATACTCTTTTAAATTATTAATTCTAATTACTCTAATTATGTTTTTCCCTATCATTACCAACCAAGTTTTCAGTGTGACTCTATCCAATTAATGCAAAATTGAGTTTGAAACGAGTAGTCTGCTACAGTAGCTCCTGATTATTTGTGCAGCACTTAGGAGGTGTCAGCAGACCTGTGGCAGTCCCTGTTAACACAGAGGCTGCCAGGGGTTTTCTCACAGCTCTACAGGTGGATGATGGCTCCCTTTCAAAAGTCATTTAGAACCTGCTCTGCAGATCCCTCTCTTACAGCACAGACATAAAGAACTGGAGGTACTCAGCAACTCTGTTACTCCTATACTTGTTAATACCTACAGAAGTGGACACGCTTAAAAAAATATCCTAAAATCCATGAAATTTTTATTATTGTAGCACACAGTTTTAGAATGTCAAATTCTAGAATACCTGGAGCTTGATTCTTGTATGATTTTGGGTGAGCAGCAGTTCATGTCATGGTTTCTTGGGCTCAGTTGAGCCAACCAACCCTTTAAACTTCTAAAAAATATTTCTGATAATAAAAGAGAACTTGAATTTTTTATATGGAATCTGTGCCACCCAACTGGCACAGAGAGAAGTGTTCCATGATGCTGCTTGTCAATGCTCTGATCAGTTTGTTGCCATGTCAAACAGAGCTCTGGAAAACAGAATAATCTCTTAGATTGTGAATTTAAAGGAAAGCAGCAGAAAATAAAAGATAAATACATTATGTCCACTGTCCCCTTATCCCATTAGTGATCCTGTCTCAGTGATGTCTTATCTCTTCTCAAAGTAATGTAAAGAACAGTCTTCGAGGTCTTTTTATAGATTTTTCGTTCACACTGAGGTATTTCATGGCCTTTTTACTAAAGAACTTTTCTGCATGTTGCCACCATGCTACCTCAAGCTTTGAATCTCCCAGAGACGCTGACAGGATGTATTTGTTCCAGCTGCATTTTTATGCAGCTTACGTGAATTCTGGCCTGAAAGTACCTTGTATCCAACTGGATTTTTTGGGTGAAAGCAGGGAATCTTGTGCTTGTGCTGTTCCTGTGGCTGCATAGGAAAAAAAAAAAGCAGCGATTTTTAAAGTGTTTCCAAATTCTGTTATGTTCTAAAGAAATGTCAGACAGTAGGGAATGAAAACGGGACGATTTCTGTTTGCAGGCAGAGAAAGCCAGCCTGGTTCACTTCTTGGATTTTCTCTCCCTCATCTTTCTCACTGTGATTTGGGCCATCTGTCCTCGTGATAGTTTGGCAGTTGTTGGCCAGTGGATTCAGAGCAAGTTGCAGGAGGTAAGACTGACTGACATTTTGTGTTGTCCTTCCTGAGTTCCTTGGAAAGACATTTTTAATCTTTTCCTACACTAAATAGCATGCGTGGGGGAAAAGGCAAGAGGAGAAACGTAAGCAAAAATTAATATTTGAGTCTGTTATGGAACGAGAGATGTTTTTATAAATCTGATTGTGCTTTAGTCGATGCTGATTCTCATTTGTCATGTTGAAGAACTTTAGGTCTCCCTAAATAACTGGATTTAGTTGCACAGGCTCCAGGAAGCTGCTTGCCAATTAAGGCAGATGATTGATTGTCTTTTAGAAAGGTAACTTGCCCTTTAAAGTTGTATATGGTAAAATGCCGTGTTTTTATTTAAATAGTTGTTAAATTGTTCCTCAACCAAATGAAATATATGGAATTCTTTAAATATATTGTTAGTGATAGGAATGGTTTCCAAGATGAAAGAATTGAGAATCTGAACACTCTTTATATAAACCATGCTATACAGTACAAGTTACTGAAATAATCTTTTCAGCCAGCATATATTTCAGCAAAGTAAAATTCAGAGGATTTGTGGTACCAGTTTTCTTCAGCAGTTTAATTTACTCTCTGGACAGTTTCTGATCCATTTATTTTTTAAAAAGTGTGTTTTTTAAATAGGAATTTTGCTTAGATCATAAAACTGGAATCTGAATTAAAGTGAAAGAGCTCTTTGGTTGCTTTGACTTGATGCTTTTCCTGAGATTTCCCCCAGTTCCTCAAAAACATGAAATTAAACAGAACCAATCT
Organism: Pomatostomus ruficeps; assembly: GCA_013400735.1. NCBI lineage: Eukaryota > Metazoa > Chordata > Aves > Passeriformes > Timaliidae > Pomatostomus > Pomatostomus ruficeps. Next base: position 101,393 of record VYZT01007608.1, on the reverse strand, counting down.
GTTTTGGTAGTTCTTATGCTAATGGCTAGATGTGTGGATTCTGAACATAAATTATCTCTAAAGAGCTTGGATATTTGCACAAGTAGCTAAGAAACCAATACATTGATGAGTGCCAGCCAGCATTTTGAAGAGCTGAATCTGGCAAAAACAAAGTGTGAATGAATCCTGAGACTGCTCATAATTTAGACAGCAAAATTCAACTCCCTGTCAGCATCTCTTCCCCTCTCCACAGGGACTGGGTGTTCTGGCACCCTGGGTTGGAGCTGTGCTTTGGGTTGGAAAGGGAATCTGGGTTTAAGGTCCTAGTTTGTTCCCTAAGGAAGCATCATCCATGGGATACTGTCCTGGTTTAAAAGGCTGATCGAACTTCACTAATGTTGGAGTGACTAATACTGGCAAAGAAAAGATGCTGAATGGAAAATTTAGGTTTTTTAGTCACCCAGGAGTGCAGTGGCTGTTTCCTCCATTCACCGTTTGTAGCACTCGTCAGGCCGGCCTACCAGGCCGAGAAGTCCCAAGGAGAGCCTAATAAGGAACCACACAGACATGGCAGACGGAGAGCAGAAAGAGAGAGAGGGCAGAACCCTCTGACCTTTATTTATATGTTTTCACAAATCACCGTGGATTGGAGGTAGAAATCAACACCTCTCAATTCCTCTCAATATATCAATCATATTTCTCCACCCATTATACTGAAACTATAAACATAGGAAAAGAATAGATAGTTGCTAAGATACCATGGCCATGTTTACAGAAAGGTGTGAGAATATTTACAGAAGGAAAAACACTGAAACACTGCAAACTCAGGGCAACATCCGTTTACATGAAAGTGAATCTCTCTGCACATCGTCTCAGGATGTTTCCCTTCCTCTCCTTCCTTAACTGTGCTTTTTAAAGCTTTACCATCCCATTCTGTGAATGGGTTATTTAAGCCACTTTGTGGTACTTGCTTCTGTTTCAATATTTGCTTTTCTCTTATGTCCTTAGAGCCTTGACTTTTTGACCTGCTGACTATTGTGTATTTTTTATTATTGACTCTTAAGTGTTTCCCAGTGATTCTTTGTAGGCCTTTGGGCATGTGAGCTCCAGTTCTGCCTTTCCCCCCAAAGCTAATGGATTTTCTTTCCTTAATAAATTGTTCACTTTTCTTATGACATTTATTTGGGGTTGTTCTTTAAAGATGTGTTTCTGGACTGCAGCCTTTTGGCTTTGCATGGAGCAGCAGTTATTTTATATGGGAACTAAAGCCTGGGAATTATTCCTGGAGTAACAAAGCATGACTCTGAGTTTTACTCCTGCCCCACACACCAGTATGTACAGATACCTTATAGTCCTTTCTTGTCCAACTCCTACCATCAGATTTGTATTTCATGTGAAAACCAGTGGTTTTGGGTAGTCAACATACCTGGAACTCCCTTTTCTTTAACATACACAGGCCGCTCTGGTAATTGATTTGAAAAATCAAATCAGTTTTCTATTTTACGTCCAATTTCTGACAAGGATTTTAGATCAAAGCTGAAACTTCTGATTTTTCATTCTAGCACATTCACAAAAGACTTTTTAAACCATTTCATATTTCGGTAGCAGATAAATACCACTGTGTGTTAAAAGCCTCAGGACTCTTGTATGTTACCAGTTTCATTTCCATATCTAAAAATTGGTTAATAATTCAATAGTTTATCTGGGTAACTAGGAAATGGTGCTTCAGGAATATTGACAGCCTAGCCATGGCTTTCTCTGCTGTTCAGTGAATATATCTGCACCAATAGACCTGGAGCACTTCTCAAGGCAATAAAAATGTGTATTCCACTTCGAGGAATGACTTTAGCATCAGAGGATTTAAAAAATATATTTATAATTGCAATGTTTAAGGTCTGTATGGAAACTATGAATTTAGAAAGTGACCTCATCTCTGCTTACTTCTAAACCAGCATGTTTGGCTTTAAATAACCTTTAGAGGATCAGCTTTGGCTGGCTTCTATTTTTGACCTAGGAAAGAAAAACTCTCAGTACTCCTTTGGAAAGCAGCAAAAAGTTACAGTTGTCTTCATGTACTCAAGGGACTGGACCACTTTGGTGCTCTCATTTCAAACTCGTTTGTTGTTTGGTGTTTTTTTCCTGAAACTTTAAAGGAGGACATATTTCTATAGCCAGATAAAGAGCTGATAAAACCTTTTTGAGCTGATAAACCTTTCTCCCTTCTCTAACCTTGCACATTTGCCATTCTTGAGTTGATATTTCCTAATGGATGGCTGAAGCAGGATGTTGTGACAGGTTCCTTATCTCTGCAGGAGCAGTCTGTTTAAACAAGCCCTGATTTGCATTTACTAAAACACAACAGGCTGGGGCAAGGCTGCCCAAATCTACACGAGTTACAGCTGAGAAAACCACCACTGTTTTTCTCTTAGTGTGTGTTAATGCTCTAGAAAAACGGGAGAGGAGTTGGGTTTAGCTTTATGTCTTCTAGTTTGCTTTCTCAAGGGCAGTTTGCAGCTTGTGTCAGGGACAATCATGGCACAGGAGTGATTTCTGCATGAAAATATTTATGACAGTTTGCCCACAGATATGAAATAGATGATACCCGGCTTAAAGGCATCATAAAAGTTAGGGGAATTCACTGGAATTTTTTTACATACAGTTGCTGCAACAAAAATCTTGATGCCAATAAAAGAGTGAAGTGAAAAAATTCTGGTGTAAAGTTGGTATTGAGCTTTCGGTTGCTGCAGAATGAGATTGGCTGCTGAGAGGGCCCATGGAAATATGTCTAATTTGAATTAATTTCAACTGAATCCAGGATCAATGAGTTACGTATAATGGAATTAGAGATTACATTAAGAAAGTTAATACTGATCACATGCAATGTGAGCATGATAGATAAACCCCACTTCTTAGGAGAAGGTTAAAAGACAGCCACGAGGCTCTGTACCCATTCCAAACCAGGAAACAGAGCTCTGATGTGCTTCTTTGCAGTTCATGTTTGACAGACCCTACAGCAGAACCCTGGAGGCTGAAGCTGATAAAGTGGGACTTCAGTTTGCAGCAAAGGTAACCACAGCTGATTGATTTTATTAGCAATAAAAATAAAATCAACAAGAAAATAAGTACCAGGCTTTTTCAATTTCTGTTACAATCAGAGGAGTTTCATACTTCATATGGGGGTAAACTGTAAATTTTTGAAGCTATGTGGGTTTATGAAGTGGTAGGAAATAAAACAGATTTTAGGGAGAAACAAAGTAATTCTGGCTAATTATATGTCATAACACTGAAGTGTGTAAAGTTGTGCTTTACCTGCCCAGTATCCTTTCTGGGTAGTTTATTGCTATTAGAAGAAACCCCCATATATTTATAAAAAGAACTCTAAATAATGATCTTCCATAAGCAGGATTTAATTATGTGCAAAGATTTAAAGATTTAAGCTAAATGCAGCCATGACCACAATGCAACTTAAAGTAAGACAAAAATTGAGCCAGAAGCTACTCAGCATTTTTTCATAATTTATTTTTTCAGTTCCTTTCTTTTTTCTCCCTGAGGAATTTAATTCTATATTGAGGAAACGGAACCAACTCTGATTCCTGGCTGAGTGCAATAGACCTGGATGTCAGATACCAGTGAGAGCAGCACCATCTAGTGTTAATATTTCATAAGCAAAATTTCCTTTTAATAATTATTAATGTCTCTTCAAGGAAGGGTTTTTAAAATTAACTTTGATTCTGGGATTAGAACTTCATTTGCAATTTGAAGTTGTCTAAGGGAATAATACAATCCATTAAAAAATGTAATTGCTGTGTTTGTGCTCACTGCTTTCTAATACTGAAAAAGTAGAAAGAAAGAAATGAGTGAAGTGACGTATGAACACTTCCTGCTCGTGCAGATAACCTGTTTATAATAATAATTTTAATAAATAAATTCCAAGGATAAAGTACCACATCTGTTTCTGGGGTGAGGAAGAAGTAATTTTCTTATCTTCTGACTACTTGTCTCTTTTTCTTACCAAATAAAAGTCAGTGTAAGAAATCTTATTTATTTTTCTCCTTCACTTAAAAGTAATAACAGAGAAGTCTGTGGTGATACACAAAAGCAATTCTAAAAGTTACTGTTCCATGACTTTTCTGTGGTTAAATATATACTTCTTGAAGAGAGGCAGGAATTCTGCAGAATTACTGTTTTCATGTGTCATGGATTCCACAGATCACCCATGGAAGGCTGTGTAATCACTTACAGAAAAGCATTTCCAGTTAATTTTTAGGTATATTTAAGTATGAATTATTATCACCTTGTATTTTTGACTCTCACCTTTTTCCTGTAAATTTGCTTAAATCTGTGGAGATGATTAATTTGTTCTAGTAAATATAAGTTTGAAGTTGTAGCTGAGCTTTTTTTGAAAGAACAAGAACATACCAGAAGTTGTAAACCTTTTCTTCCTCTGGAATTTTCCTAATTCAGGTGTAAGTTTTTAAAGCACAGGTGTAAAAGGAATAGATCCAGTGTCTGTCTGCATGAGTTTTTTGTTGCTTTTTGATATTTTGGAACAGCTTTTTCCTGTCAGGTATGAGGACCATCTAAACAGGCTTTAGAGAATTATAATTTAAAATGTCTTTTGGAATTCAGTATCCATGAGATTGTGGATTTATTACTTTAAACCCAGTGGTGTTTGTGTGTCCCTCCTGCCCTCAGGCTTGCGTGGATGTCCGAGCCAGCAGCGTCTTTTGGCAGCAGATGGAACTGGCGGAAACCATGCAGGGGCAGCCCAAGGTGCCCGAGTGGCTCTCCACACACCCTTCCCATGAGAACAGAGCTGAGCACCTGGACCGCCTCATCCCAGAGGTGAGCAGGACTGAGGGAAGGGTCCTTTCCTCCTAGGAAAGTTGCCAGAAGTAGTTTGATATCAATGGATTAATTAATTAGCCGCTTTGGTGTTGCTTCACAATGTACTCAGATAGCACCTTGCTTATCTTTACCCTTACAGGAATTCTCCATTGCAAAGCTTTCAACCTTAAAGGTTTTATTAAATGAGAAAAAATTAAGGTAGCTCAGGTAAAATGTAATTCTATTCCAAGTTGTGGTTTGGGGTGCTTTTCTGATTTCTGATCAAAGTGTAAAATTTTTGCTTCTGGTATAGATGTGACAGTGCCACAGGCCTTATCCACTCTTTCTTCATTTTCGCCATTTAGGAAAGGCAGTTTTTAAGTTGGATCCCTAAACTGTCTTGACTTCTCTTGCTTTTGTAGCAAATAAAAAAATAAAATACAGAGTTAAAGCACTTCACTGCAACACTTTTCCAGCAAGCTAAACTGTGTTTGGAAATATCCTTTTTTATAACCAACCAGTAATTTCTTCTTTTTTTTTCATACTCTCTGTCACTTTAAGTCTCTCTCAGCTCCTAACTGTAAAGACACTTGAAGATTTATTGGCAGAGGGAGCACTAAAATGTTGAGGTGTTTGCTGACTTCAAAGGAGAAAACAAGAGTTCCGTGAATCCTTTGATGAGAATGAATACAGTAAATATTCTAAATGATGGCCTAAATCAAAGTCAGCATTAGGGGTAGGAGGCTGGCGAGTGGCTAGACTGGATATTTTAAATTAATATACACAAAGTCTGTAGTTTGCAAAAGCAGGCCGGGAGAATGTTTTTGATGGATTTTGTAACAGATTAGAGCAGCTGAATAGAAAATGATTCTTGTTGTGGAGCCTCAGTTTTAGCTAGATTGAACATAAAGGGTTCAGGATCGTTTATTTTCATATAGCTGTTGACTGGCTTATAAAGAGGTAATGAAATAAATTACTTCTTATGTTCTACCCCAGGCCTGAGCAAATAAGTTAAATAACTGAGCAACTGTGCAGAACTGTTATTTCTGTCTCATCTCTCGTAGTTTGGCAGGTGGAGCCACCCTCATCTTTTTCCAGCCACCCTCACTTCCAAGAGCACTGGAGGCCAGGAAGATCTTCCAAGAGATAATTGAGGGGGAGATGTTTTTGTTTGCATTTTACCTTAAACATTCTTTGGAGTAGGATGAGAGATGAGGGCTGAAGGCTTCCTGTTTTTAGCAGGTTCACAAGATAAGTGAGGCTGGCACTACAAAAGTGGAATAAAGATGAAAGAAAGTGTGGAGAGGTGCTGGGGGAGGCTTCTTGTCTGAGGCATTGACTCCCCTGCTTGTGGGAGCTGCTGCCCTCAGGCTGGATTTCAGGCACAGAAAGGGAATCCCAGGGTTTGATTGTAGCTCAGTATCAGCCCCTTTTTGTTTCATTCTTCCCATACCTAAAGCTTTTTGGAACAGGGTGTTTACCGTGTATTAATTGCCAGTAGATATTCAGAGCTCAGGGAGAGAAGCCAGATTATCAAAAAAGGCCTTTTTATCTCGGGTATCTCTCTGTGCAGAAACTTCTTAAGACTCAGTGCCAGATCCACCACGAGCATTTTTGGGTTTCATGTGGTGCTGGTTTTGGAACTGAAATGGTTTTCAGGGCAATACGTCTCCTCTTGTTAGACCAGCTACTACAGCTGGGACAAATAGGGACAAGCTTTTGGACTTCTCTCATGTCTCTCTACAGACTTTTAAGCAGGTTCACAGTAAGATGCAATCATATAAAGTGAGAGTTTTTCTTCAGGTGAGGAAATGTCAGGTCTCACTGAGGTGGCTGAACAGTCTCAGGAAATGTAAATTAAAGCAGGACTATCACAGGGATCCCTTTCAAGTAATTAAAAGACTGAGAGCAAATCAAGTGAGTGTTAAAGGTCTTGCATCTGGCTTTCTGAGCAGGTTGGAAGCTACAGCCATGCTGAGGAATCAGGAAACAAGAGAGCTGTAAGCAGTTACAAAGTGGTGCTGTCCTGGAAACAAAATAAGGCAAATGAAAAAGATTTACTGTGTTTTCAAAGGATTTTCCCCTCAGGGAAATGTTTGGATTGTAAACCAGGCAAACAGAGTATACTCTTAGATAGGAAACTGAAATCTCGTAGAATTCCTACATGGAGGATGGAGAGATGCATTTTATTTTCAGAAAAAGAAATCTTAAAATAATGTTGTGGTAGTGGGGAGGATAACCATTGACTGGGAGTGTAGAGCCAGAGAGAAGCTGCAGGATCTTCTAGTCCATCTCAATGTTTTATTTTCATTTCTCTGACTTGCTGCAGTGTCTGTTTTCTAGTGCTGTTCAAATGCAGCTCTGTACATCAGTGGAAGCCTCAGCTACACTGAATAAAGCAGAAGGTTATCTCCTGAGCCTTGCCTGTGATACAGAAATTCATCTTGATGTGACATTTGCTTTTTTAGCATTGTGTTGTTGGCTCAGATTCCATTTTTGATTCACTGTAACTCCTGTTTCCACTTTCTTGTGGAAATGCCATGGTGAGAACATTTAGAGACTAATAATAAGTTGAGATATAGCAATTGCACTGCTTGTCTTGTTTGCTAGGTCAGTTAACTTGTCAAAAAAAGTTAATTAATTTACTTTGGCGACACCTGTCCTTGTCAAATCCACATTGGCTGCTTATTATTTTTATTAATTTTTGTGTAGTTAATGCCTTTTCCTCACTCTGCTCCCTTTTGATATGGGAGACACATTTATTTTTCTTCCTTTTCGAGAGTAGGTTGGTATATTTGCCCTTTGCTTATGATGTGAACATTACTTCAGATAATCCTAGTACTAGGATATGTTAATTAAGCCTTATCAATGTGGAAACAAGAATAAAAACCACTGACCTGCATTTCTATCCTCCCCATAAAGTTATTAAATATTTTGTCACAACTTTTCTGTGCCAACATCAGTGGAAGATTGGATGTATTAACATTCTATTTAAGCAGCTTTTCTTCCCATTCCAGTAAAGTCTATCAATTCCTTTAATCATCTTTTTGCTGCTACTTCATTAAGGCTGCAAGGGCTTGAGACCCAGCAGGTAGCCTGGTGTGGCAGTGTGCAGGATTAATATTGGGAGCCGAAAATTCCTTATTCCTGTGTTTGTACAGAAGCTGGCAGGCTTTACAGGAAGGTGATAGGATAAAGCAGACCTCCCGAACTCTTCTGCCTCCCAAATACTGCAGGAAGTGAACGTGATTGTATTCACCAGAAAAACACCTTCACCATTGTTACTTACAGACAGTTTGGATGTTTGATTTGGGATCTCCCAAACCTATGAGCAGGCAGCCGGGCTGCTCTCACTGGGGTGTGTAGTTCCAGCTGTCCTGAGCAGGGAGCTGAAAGGTTAACATGGCTTTTCTTCTCACAGCTGTAGTTTTTTCAGTGCCATGTGAGGTGCTGGTGTTGAGTAGCTGCCTTCTACCCCCTTGCACAGCTTTGTGTCCAGCAAGAACTCAGACACCCACAGGGTAAAAATGTTCACCTGAAGCCCTGGTTTTTACCTGTGCTGGTGGGACTTTAGGTGGGTGAAACCATGGAAATAGGTCAGGCACTGTATAGCCAGGAAAACCCAGAGACGCAAAATTGCTAAATTAGTTTAAAAGAGGATTATGTTGCCTTTTCCAGGATACAGCCTAAATCTTTATATTCCCATTTGCATTGAAAAACACTGCTTGACATTAACGCAGTCTTGCAGCAGCTTATGTTCTAGAAGGGAACAAGAGAAAACTCTTGGTTTCTCATAAATGTCAGTTTAGAAATTAATTGGTCACTGAAGCAGAAAGAATGTTCAGCAGTACAGTTAAACTTGGTGACTACATGGACGATCATGCTGTAGAAAAACAAGCTGTGAAAGCTTTATTCATATTTTTTAAAACTTAGGCAGGGACAATATTTGCATGCCTAATCCAGACTTGTGTATCCACTAATTTGAATTCTACATTTCAGCAAGGAACAACTGGAGAAACTCTTGCTACATTTTTAGAATGTGTCTTTTTCCAAAACCATTGGTTAATTTTAAATTCTATTTGTTTCTAGCCGTTCACAGCAAACTCTATCAGTTCACTGTACTAAAGTTAGGGGAGAAATACGTTTTGGAACCTCCTTATACAAAAAAAAGAAAAAATTAGTTAAGAAGCTCTGTTCTTCTATTTTAAAATCTGCTGTAGTAAGAAGTTTCCAGTGCCTCCTGTGGAAGAATATCAAAGTGTTTCAAAATGATGGGCAAATACTTATGCAGAGCTGAACTGGAATATTTGGTTTGCGGTTTCAGACAAAGCTAATTTATATAAAGCAGATTAAAAATTTCTGCTCTGTCTAAAGTACAATACTAGGACTGCTATGAAAACGGTGTTATTTTCTTCCTCCTCATGAATCCATCCGAACAAATTAATCAATGTGAGTTTCCTGCTGGCAGTCCTGAGTACTGGCCAGGGGGCACCTGGCTGCCACTCAGGACAGGTCTGGCCCCTGATTTTCAGGTTATGAAATGAAGTGGAATAAAATGTACATTTGAACTGGTTTTGCCATGAAAGGTTTAAAAACAGAGCTGGATGTAGATCTGCCCATGGTTTTATGCTGTTAATTGAGGCCAAGGCAGATAACATTGAACAAATGTGACCACGCCACAGTGACCATTGATCAATGGTGACCATCAGGCTTGGTTTGGACTTGGTGTTTCACTTTGCAAATCTTGAAAAAGTTGTTCTCCTGGAGACGTAGAACTCCCTAAAATTCTACATGGAGTATTTTGCTGTATGATACACAGGATCTACTTTCCTTAATTAGTTTAAACGAGTTGGAGGAGGGTCCCAGTGGTTCTGTGTGCAGCTGCTTGCAGAGCACTGCACCGGTTTGTTGTGTGCCAAACACACGGGGAGCTGGCAGTTTGTGAGGTCTAATTGAGGTGTGCTCAGCTCTGTGACAATGATCACAGCTCAGGCAGCCTTGGAAACAGCTGACTTGGTCCAGGTTGGTATCAGTTTCTCCACAGTGCCTTTGAGACATGAGATTCATCCACTGTCATGCCTTTCTTGGATTGCCAACCAGACAGGATGGTCTGGGGGGAATGTGCTGGTGCTAATGAATTCTGATTCTCCGGGGGATTCTCTGGCTCCTTTGTGCCCCAGCTTTCTTATCTGTAAAATGCAAGCAGTGGCACCTGCTCAGTGTGCAGGACTAAAAGTTTGGTCTCTTACTGCTCATCTTTTTATCCAGAGAAATGCTTACATTCTAGAGCCATTATTTTCTCATAATACTCGGAAGCTTGGAGTGCTCCAAATGCATCTTGGAGATGAGATCATTTCTGTAACAGAACTTTACCTGTACTGGTGAACCAGCTGGATCTCTGTGCCAAACAGTTAAAAGTCCCTTATGTTATTGGAGATTTTCCCTTCTTTTTTGAGTCAGACATCTATATATAGTTACTTCAATAATAGAACATGTCTGAGGAAGTAAATTATTCAGAGCGCTTTTTTTCTCGATGCAGTCATTTTCATTTACATCTGAATGTAAATATAAATATAAAAATATGGAGCTGAGATGCAGTAATAGCCTATGGGCTGAATACACCCCCGCTTAATTAAGTGGATTTCCTGCTGGGATTTTTCTTCTTTCTGAGGCATTTTAGAATGTGGATTGATTCAACATTTTTCTTCAAAGTAGCCTGAAAGGGCTACAGAAAGTTCAGTTTACATGTGAATGTAAATGAAAAGGTGCTGATGTGGACAAGTATCACAGCAAACATTGGAGAATGTCCTGTCTAATTATGCTGTACCTTTTAGAGTATCCATCCTTGGAGATCACTGTGTGAGAAAATAATTTCGCTCTTCCTTTTTCCCATTGTTTTACCACATTGCTACATTTTGTCACAGGAGTTTCTGGTTTCTGTTGGGAAGTTGTTCAGTAACAATTCAGGCTCATTATTACACTAACCAATGTGCAAATGCAACCCTGACTGGAAAGCCAAAGTCACTGACTGGAACCTTTCTTGTTTTTCCTATTTTAATGAGCTTGATTTGTTTCCCTATGTGTGTTCACAGGCTCTTAAAATAAGAGAGAGCTGCAATTGCCCATCTCTTTCTGGACCAGATCCTCGCCTTATTTTCAGACTTAACATGCAACATCTCCTGGAACTGTCTAAAGGTCGGGAAGCCCCAGCTGCTACAAAGCAGGATCCCTCAAAACCAAAACTGGACTTTCCTCACTCTCAGAAAGTGGAAGATATGCCAGTGACTTTTGCAGTTAAACCCACAAACTGATGACATTCATTTTCACTTTTGATGGAACTGGCGCTCCCTGAAGGTCTGTCTTTGTCTGTCAAATTGTCTTTGAACCATGAAGAAGACGTAGCCACTCAGCTTCTCCATTTCTTTTATGTGATCTCTCACTCAAAGCAATAAGGAGCCATGCCCACACAAGAAGAGCAGCGTGCTGGAGCAGAAAGTTTCATATTCATTAAGAGTTACTAAAATAAATCACTTCTCAGGGGAAAGATAATCTCCTGCAATCCAGTCACACAGTGTAATTTTCAGCTTTATCAGGCTCACCTTGATCAGAGGACAGATGAGCCAGAAACGTCCCTAAAGCAGAGGGAAAAGTACAATTTTCATCACTTAAGTTGTCTGGTTTATCTTGCCATAATTTGGGTTAGATCTACTCAGCTTCATTTGAGAAATAATGAGGAGAGCTTACTGCCTGCTCCACATACAGTGGGTTTAAAAATATTAAGCTGAGAAGCGATAATAGCTGTGGGCTAGATACACCCCCACTTAATTAGGTGGATTCACTGCTGGGATTTTTCTTCTTTCTGAGGCATTTTAGAATGTGGATTGATTCAACATTTTTCTTCAAAGTAACCTGAAAGGGTTGCACGAAGTTCAGTTTAAAAAAAAAAAAAAGGAGTGAAATAATTTTCAGGAATGTCTTCCTTCTGGAAGAAGCACTGAAAGAATCATGGCAGCACCAGATGCTTTACAAAGATGCCTCTTGTCTTTTTTTTAAATGATCAGGGTCCCTCATCAGAGGGCAGTTTGGCTGCCATGACATTTGGTTTGGATATATCCATTTGCACAGAAATGATTGCTGATGTGGAGTGTATTACATAGGAGACAAATATGAGGTTTCCTGCCTGCACAGCTTTTTGCAGATGACCTTATCATGAAAGGTGACTTCTCTTCAGGAAATTGGCATCTTTCCTCCCTTCCTTCCCTCCCTCCCCTTGAAGCCACACTTTTTATACCCTGGAGACAGACGTGGACACTGTAGGTAAAGCTCTGCCTTTCAGGATGGGTGACCCACTGTACCCAGCGTGTTAATCTCTGTTTGCACATGTTTGAGTTGTCCTTGCTTTGCAGCTGATGGAAATACTGAAATGTTGATCTTGCAGGAAGATGTAGAGAGAGGCGGCAGTGAATGGAAATAAAAAAGGGAAATCCTGTTCCTTCATCTGTTAAGATGTGTTTGCTGTTATGCTTTTTGTTACTCATTGGATCAAAACAAAAATCTCTTTCATAAATGATAGCGTCTTACTTGAAGAAAACATTCAAAATATTTTACAGTGTATCCTATTTTATTTTCTATGTGGAGAAGGGTAGACAATCATATTTCTGCAATTAAAACAGAATGCAAGCTTTTAAAAAGGAGAAAATAATCTATTCAGTGCTGTCAGCGAATGTAGTTGGGAAAACAGATTGTGAAACAAGTAATGCTTTCACTGACTTCAGTCGATGAAGCCGGGCCCCTTGAGAAACACCAGCAGCTCCCTTATCTCTGTGCAGAGGTAAGCTGATGTCTGGGTAATGCTGATGATTCTGGGTCTGATTATATAGGTCAAGATTGGCTGCATATTGCTCACAAGCTGTTCTGAAATCTCTGCTCAGTCCTGCTGGCAGGAGGCAGAAGGTCCAGCCTGACCATTATTCATCCATCCATTTTTATTCTTCGTGACAGGAGTTTTTGTAGCAGACGTTCAGTGATGTGTTGCAGCGTTTGGACACTGTCACCTGGAGGTAAACAGACAAATACAGCATTTAGATTTCCCCCTGGGCCTCGGAGTTTATCCTGCAGCACCAAAACCCCGGCGCTGCTGCTGCCTCCCTCTCGCTCCAGTGTCAGAGCTTGTTTCCTTACCCAGGGCTGCTGCTTGACATGCAACTGGATGCTCGTGTCTGTTAGGACTAAACAGAACAAACAAGGGTTTTACAGCATTCAAGATGAAGTGTGAAATTACACAAATTTCATATTTCTGCTGTCTGTTTTAAGTGACTGAAGTATCGCAGTTGAAGGCTGGAGATGCAATTTTTAAGTTCACCAAGGGAGGTTTTTTAAAGTTTGTAAGTAAATAGTCTTGTAACCATGATCGTGGTGATGTGAGAGAAAAGGTTTCAAGGGAGGGGTAATTGCTGATATTAGACTGACAAGGGGATTTTGTATTTTTTCCAACTGTGCTCATCTAATAAAACATAACCCTCGTTTTACAAACATAAACACACACACACATATAAAGTGCACACACAACACATGAGTTAGGTCTCTAGGCTCGAACACTATATATTTAAATACTGTTTAAGTTGTTTCAAGTGTACATTCAATATAGGATGCTGAAAATTTCAGGTTTTACTTTACAATTTAATTCATCCCTAATACTTTTCTGAAGTGCTTTGGAAAGGGTTTCTCCATTCTACTTCACTTGTGGCCAACACAGAAAATGCCTTGTGTTCATCTGCCTCTTGGAGGGCACTTCTTTCCTAAATCCTTACTGAATACTCCATCTTGGATCTGCCTATATTGTTATTTTCTTACAAAAATGTTGCCTTCCATAGTAAATGCTTCACTTTCAAAGTCAAAGAACATATAATAATTTTGTGTGCCGATACAATAATAGACATAATATCTTAGTAATATACATAATATGTTAATATATAAACTATAGTATTATATTATTAATCATTCAAATACAATTTCAAAGTATATCCCTTAGGAAAATACTATGGTTGCAAGGTTCTCGTGATCTGTAGAACCTTCCCATCACAATAGTAACTCACCATGGCACAGGAAAAGCAGACCTGGAATTGTTGCTGAAGGAATTCAGTGCTTGGAAAACACGTCATATAAGAGGGAGAATAGTGGCTAAAGTGAAAAAAGGTAAGACAGGCCAGTAAAAATTAATCTGGATTTCCTTCTCCAGTACTTTGTGCTGCACTTCACAGCTTCCTGCTGGAGGAGTCAATATATGGTACAAATTTCACCCTTAATGCGTTTGCTGTAGTGGAAATGTTGAGAGATTTCGTGAGCAGGGGAGGTTCATTAAAGGCAGTCCTGCAATAAAAACGGCTCCTTTTACCTTTTGGCTTATCAAGTTTACTCTTTTGTTTTGTTTTTTTTTCTTTTTTTTTCTTTAAACTTGAAATACAGAAGTGCCAGGCAAGCAAAGCAAACAGCTGTTAGAATGTTCTTTGTTCTCCAGTTCTGTTTGTAGTCACTAAAAGAGAACAATCCTGCAAGCTTGATGCTTTCTCCATATATTATGTAGGCTGCCAGAGCTTTCTTTTCTGGTGTGATGTTTGTATCTCAGTACTCTTGGTTGAAAAAGTATTTTCTCTGTAATAGTCTGTGTAAGCTCTTTTACAGCCACCCAGATTCTCTCTGGTGAATATCTTTGTTTTCCAGATCTTGGGAGCGTTTGAAAGGGGAGCAGGATGATCACAGAGTGTGGTGGTGGTAGAGGTGACAGCACGACTTTCCTGTCAGCAGCACAGGGTGTTTGCTTTGGGTTTCCAGTCCATATTGCAGAGGGTGGGTTAAACACTCACAGAAAGGACTGATATTAACAACTTGCAGTTCTAAATCACCTGAAGCACCTCATAAACACAGTTTCCCCATAATACCTGCATGGGTAATCCTCTAGCAGTTCTCCTGGAGATATTGGAGCTCCGTAAGATGGAGATTTTAGCCAAACTCCACAGAAACTCAACAAAAAAATCTGGAGCTGCAGTTATGGCCTTCTGCGCCATTCCTTAGCTTACATTGCAATGTTTGTGTGTGACTAAACCAGAGTCCTCACAGCAAATTGATGGGCTTTGGGTGATCTCTGCATTTATCAGATTGTCTCCTTTCGATGTGTCTGCAGAGGTTGGAGGCATCTCTGTGCATACCCCACTAGGTTACAGTTACTTGTTCTCGATGGGGTTATTTCTTAGCTACTTTCTTTTATGCATAAACTGATTATTGTTTGCTCACTGCCCATCCTCACTAAGGAGCTGATGCCTACATCTGTTGTCATGCTGGTTATTTAATCTCAAAGAAAAAAGTTTGGTCTCAAATTTGTGTTTCCACAACAGAACCAGAGATTCTTTTGTATATTTATTGTCACGTTAGCTGTCAGATAAAGCCACGTAAAAGTTGCTTACAATTCTTCTTTCTCCATGCCCCAACCCCACATTTCCTAGTGCTGAGAGAGGAATCAGGATAAGCAGAAGGGGCTCTTCCCTGAGTCGAAGAGGAGATGGGGCTGGGTGCTCTGCCTGTGGTAACTCCATTGCTGGGGCTGACAATTGCTGGCAGGGCTGCAGAGAGAACTGGCTGAGTGTCTCTGGTGTCACTCGCTGCTGCCTGCCCGAATTGCAGCCATGCAGGAAATGTGCTCCTTGATCTCCTGGAGCCCGAGGCTCAGTGCCAAGCCCAGGCCCAGCAGAATATTCCTGGCTCCCCTGTTCTGCTTCAAGCCTGCTGCTCTCGGTACGAGCCGGGGGCTCTCACCCTGATTTATGGACGTATGCGGAGAATTGTTATCTCCAGCACATAAATTCATTATAACTATTAAACTAAGCTGAAATTGAACCTGTTGACCTGGAAGTGAATGGCTCCATAACATTTCATTAATCCTTCGAGATGTTTAATTCCTGCTAATTTGATATTTCAGATACGATCTTCTCTACAGATATAATGGCTTAATTAGTATACATTACATGATGTCTCGTCGCAGTACAGAGTGTACAGTATTTATCCACTAGAAAAGTAATTCAGTAGAGCTCAATTATAATACACTGACTAGAGCATAAAAGTTGAATATGTGCAGCAGTCATTATATTTTAAGCATAAACATTTTTCAAGCAGTCTTCTGTTTGTTGATATCTGTCACCTTCTAAAAATGATGGTCCTGAACATTTTGTTACAGCTTGCTAAAATATTGACTGACAGCACTTTTTGGCGATGATACCAACATCCACGCTAAAAAAATCTCTTTTGTAGCATTCAGCTTGCAAATCTTGTTACTGAAGTCACCTGTTTCAGAGCACGCAGCTCCGTGTGACGGTTCAGGACGATGGTGCCAGTTGGGACTGCAGGGGACAAGCAAAGGGAAAGGTGAAGGATCTTCGGAATGTGGTCGTTTTGCTGCTGCCTTCCTGTGGAAGGTCAGCGGAGGCGCAGATGTGAGGCAGCTCTGAGTAGCACCTGAATTGAAATAACTCCTGCCCCAACCCAGCCTCTCCCTTTCCAACCACTCTCTGCAACCTAAGACTTGAGTTAATTAAATTTATCTCCTTTTCCCTTCTAACAACATTGATCCATATTGTACATTTGCACTCTAGAGAATCAGAGCTCCGTACTCCTACCTGGGATACGCTGTCAGATTTATTCCACGCGTATCTGGAATAAGGAATGAAGGAGTGGATGCTGAGCGAATAACGCAGTGTGGGTCTTCAGTCACCAGGTGGCGGCTGGGCTGCCCGAGCCGGGCTCAGGCCGATGGATGCAACACCTGCGCGTTCAGTCCGGATTCAGGAAATTATCCAGGCGATTTCCCCCAGTGTTAGCGGCAGTGACTCCTCCATAGAGCGAACTCGAAACATCGGGAGGAGAAAATGAACGTGTTCGGATAGGATGTTCTTATTTTCTTCTCTAGATTTCTCTTTTCAGAGGATGAAGGATAATGGAGAGAATAAGAGATCAGCCAGACCTGCTCGTTTAGGAGGGATGAAATGGCAGGACTCCGATTTTGTTCTCTGGTCTCAATGCTTGGTGTTCACTTTCTCCTCCCTCCTCTCCGTCCCCTGTGAGGAATTTCTTGAACTAAGAGGCTGAAGGGCAGTAATTGATCCTGATGTTTCAAGGAGCTGAACATTTATCTCTTAGATTCAGAGACTGCCAGGTACATGAAGAGCATCTTCAAATTCTGAGCCTGGAAAAGGTTTCTGTGTTTTCTTTAAGCACTTGAACAAGATGGCAGATGATGCCCAAAGCGCTCAGGACCTCAGTTAACGCCGTGGCTGGTGGGGTTTTGCCCTCTCCTTGGCTGTATCCTCAGCTCTGTCACCTTCCCTTTGCTTTGATCATGCAGGCGAGGCCACACTGCTCTGTTTCATCATCTTTTCATCCGAAAAGCTAGAAGGAAACAAAACCCTCGAGAAGCAACAGGGTCTAATTTCCACTGTCTCAACGAGGCCGCTATTCTATTCACATTGAAATCCCTGGCAAAAGTCCCAGTAGTTAGATCTGGATTTCTCCTTCCTTAAAACAATATTCTTCCTTTTGTGCTTTATCCCCTGCTTGTCAGAATCAGCTGATTATGAGCTCCTGCACAGATGACATTTTATCTGCAGTCAGCAGGAAGGAGGCATGAATTAGGGCTTAGAAAAAAATCTTCAATAATTAGCCACAGAGGAAGGAAAACATCCAAAAAAAAAAAGTACACAGAAGGAATTGACTTATTTCATTTGGCTGGGCTGGAAAGTTCAGCTGTAATGATAGTGGTTAAATTAATTATGTTGATTTGGTGACGAGGAAACTAGCATGTCCCAACTGATGTGTATTATTTTTGAACCCAGATGAAGTAGCTGCACACTGCTGGTGATTGTGTATCACAGTCACAGATACCAGGTGTTCCTCAGGACTTGTCACCACATGCTCCTTCAGGATGTGATTCAGGATGGCACAATTTGGTCACACACAACCCTTAAGGCAGAGTTTGGATAAGTGCAAGGCTTTAGTGCTTTCTCTGAACTCTTTATTACTGTGAATAACTGAGATGGACACAGTTTTGGGTGCTGTAGTGAGTTGTGATCTCTGTCTTGAAAAGACACATTCTGCTGTAGCTGAAGTGTGTCCTGGGGCTGTGCTGAGAGCGCTGCCCACCTTCAGGGGTGACTGCTGCCAGGAATGGTCCTGAATCATCCCTCCACCCCTGGCACAGCTCCATCCTGCCTTGGCTGCAGCTTCGGTGACCAGAGGTGTTTGTGGGCACAGCAAACATCACCTACATCACACATGGCCCTGTCTGGAGTTAGAGAACTGCTCATGGCTGTCGTGGGATGTAGAATTTAAGTGTGCTGCAGCTTCAGTTCCTCGTGGCTGTTTGGTCTCTCTTGTTCTGGCAAACTGTTTTTGTAGTAACTAAACTGCCATGCTGACCTCTCTTTCTTTGTGGTCAGCATTGTGGGAGTGAGGATCCACTGAAATAAATTTTCTCATGGCTGTGGAAGCCATTGAGACACAGATTATGTCTGTGAGTAGGTCCCAGACTATCAGGCTATCCCTGAAGAAATCTCCATCTCTTAACTTTGCACTTCCAGTTTTGTCACTTTAATGTTTCACAGTGCCCATGGGACAGATGTGTCAAGAGGCATCACAGCTTGGAGGATGTTTCAGAATGGCCTTCGTGACCTGGTCCATCTAGGACTTTAGAGAAGGACCTGGGATCTGATATGGGTAAAAAAGCCAATAAAATGAGCATAGCATTAGCACAGAGAAATATTCAGAAGGTTCTCATGCATTGATACCTGATAACACTGATCATTTTCCTGAGCAATAACAGGTTTAGGTGTCTTTAAACTTTCCCTTTTATTACCATTGAGGTGGAATAGGCTGTAACTCGTTGCCAGCAGCAGCCAGGCATGGGTTTGGAGGGATATGTGCCACTATAAAAGCATAGTTATGTTTAGAGGAAAAAACGTTCAACACAATATTTATACCAGTTTTCCTTCATTTTATTCCACTAATAACACATTTTTGCCATATATAACTTCATCTGCATGGAAACACTCTGCTCTAATGGTTTACAAATTTTCATATACCAAAAAAATTCCTCACACTCATTTGGACTTGGTGTCATTTTTATAGATTGTGCACACGATTCTGCATTGTGCAATAAAACACACATGTGCAATCCTCTACTGCAGGCACAGCTCTTCCTCTCTGCCACTAGACAGAGCTGCTTTGTGATCTCTGCCTTCCTCTAAGGCTTCTTCCACCTGACCTTTCTTCTTATTCCCTGCTTTTGTGCTTTAATCTTGGCTGCTTGTGAAAAATGCAAGGATAAATCCCGATAGCTGCTCTCTCTCCTACTCCGTTCTGCCTTTGTTTCCAAACAACAAGAAAAGCTCTGGCAGCTGAGAGCCCAGGTGAGCTGAGGTGACTGAACCTGTGGCCTGTGGCAGTGGCTGTGAGTAACACATGGCATCCTGAACTCTGCCTGCAGAGATTTTCCCCCCAGGTGCTGAGGCATCAGTGACTCTAAATGTGCAGTCTATTAGCATGTTTCACTGAAACTGCCTAATGAGTTGCAGGAGTCCAGCCTGGGGGTCAGCGATGAAAGGCTGGTGTTGGAGCTGCTCAGTGAACCCGATTCCCCCATCTTTAGAAGGTCAAGAAACTCCTCCACCAAGAGAACGACCTTTGCCAGGTCCCAGGGACTGATGGGCAGCTTGGCCTGTGCAAATCCCAATTCTGGAACCAGCCTTGGAAGCAGAGAGGAGTGATTTCATCTTTTCAATGAGACAAAGATATTCTGTGCCTTTGTTACTTTCCTAACACAGGAAATGCTGCATCTTTTAAAATAGTATTGAATAAAATGGAATGGGCCATTCTCATGTTCGTGCTGATAGGTTTGGATTGCAGCACTTCCTTGGATTCAATGGCATCATGTTTTTAATCTGCTCCAGTCCATCAGGGTGACCTCGTGAAAAGGGAATAGGAAAAATGCAACAAAGAGCCTGTCAATACTGAGACAATTTAATTACGGTATTTTGCTCCTACAAGAATTGCCTACATCAAGAATACAAAAATAAAAATCAACCTTAAAATCCTTGGCAAAATAGAGCTTCCACAGGCTTCCTGAGGCTTCAGACATTCTGCTGCAAAGGTACCTCATGAAGCTGTGAAAAATAAAAAAGAAGGAAAGAGTCTATATCTGTAACTGTCATCCTCACAGGTGGGCTTCAACAACCCCAAACTGGTCACCTAGGAAACTTAAAATCTTGCAGAATTCTCTCCTCTAGTATAAACATTTTTTAAAAAACTCCGTATTGTGGTTATTTTTTTCAGTAAAATGTGTGGATTTGTACACAGTGTGTGGAACACAAAGGTGAAGGGTCTGAGGTTCTCCAAGTAGGAGGTTTGAGATTTTTGCTCTTTCGAAGCCAATTAGATTTTGGCCAAAGCTTTGTGGTAGAAGCAGAACCACCTTCTCCACCCCTCCTCTTCTCATTTCACAGGTGCCATGTGGTTGGGGCTTTGTTCCCTCTACTTCCTTTGATTTACACTGTCATGTAGACAAATCAAAGCCTACCCTTTATTTATTGCAGCTAGCAAGAGCGTGCTATAGACTTAATTCAGGATATGGACTCAAATCCTTCCCTGGAGCAGAGCGGAGTACTTTGTCATTTGCAAACACTTGGAAGCACAGAGCTTCAGAGTTCCTGTAAACAAGAATAAATTCAGGGAATATTTTGAATTACATGTGTAGTTTGAATGAATACATTGGAATCAGAGCAGCACACAGCAAGACGAATCTATCCATCATGGGCATTTAGTGTAGAGCCCGTATTTGCTTTTCTTTGCTATTCACAAAGATTCGATCAACATCGCACTTCTGTCATTGGCTAAATACATGGGCCCTGCTCGGCGGGACAGCGGCTCATCAGTTACCCGGCGAGCAGCCTGTCACCGGCCTGCCCGGGCCATTTGTAACTGTCACATCCCCCCAGATCCGAATCTTCCCCGGGCCTGCTCCACCCGTGCCCTGCAAACAGCACCCGAGAGCAGCCCTGCAGCTTTCGCCGGGGTGCTGGGGCTGGGGAGGGATGCGCAGTTGGAAAATCGGGTTCTCTCCAAGTCAGATGGGAGGCACAGCCTGTGATGCCTTAAGATTCAGCTTTTGTATTTTTCAGACCCTGCTCTGCTTTAGTGTGTAACTCTAAATAAATCTCCATATGGTCTGTTAGCTCCTGTTCTCACATTCTGGTCAGACAGAACAAATCTTCTCCAGGCTTGGACTCAAGGACACCTCATTGTTCCAGGCCCCAAAATATGGAAACTAAAGCTCTAACGGGGGGGATAGACTTGGAGCAAATTACATCATCACCTGAAATTGTAATTGGAGAATTAACCCTGATATGTAAATTGATCAAAACTTATCAAAGTGTAGAAAACTCCTGACCTGGGGTCCATCTTGGGTGTAGCCTCTCCTGGAGAGGGCTTTGACTACCCGAGGTATCCCTATTGAAGGCCCTGCAATAAATTCCTAGTTTATTCTCTTGTTCTTGTCTGGCCTCTGTTCTAGGGAGCCTCTGATCAGGCATCACCTGCAGCTCTGGGTTTTTGCCTTCTTTTCCCATCAATATCCAAGAATACTGGTGCTCACTTCAACTAACTGGTTTTGGAATTCCCTCTCTAAAGCAGCAGTCTGCTGTGGTTTTTAGGAGAGCTGCAGGAAAGGCACAGGAATCATGTTACAAACTTGGGCTGATGTCAGGCAAACCCAGGCACAAGGGCTAAGAAAGCTGCACAACCTGGAGTGAATCCCTGCCCCAATGGCAGAGTTTTGTCAAGCTCTTTCAGGTGCCAAACAACTGTGTAAGTTACAGGGTGCAGGTTTTTGTGGCTCATAATTTCCTTCTACGTTTCTGCCTTCTAGAAAGCTGAGAATTTACATCCTTTCCTGAGTCTGTTTTATCCCTTCAGTTGCATTTTCTTCTAGACCTTAGTGAGTTCCTTAAATACAGTCAGAATGGTAATTTGCAGCCATAACTGGTTTGGATCTGAAGGGGTTTGTTCTTTTTTTCCCCGCACAGTTCAGAGTCTTCAGCTCCAGCTGTGTTTCCTTGTGCTTTTCTTCTTACTTCTTTGCAGGGGAGTCGAGGAGTTTCATAAGGATGATGCTGGACGGCAAAGCACAGTGTTAACATTATTTTACTCTCCTGTACCCTAAAAAACTGCTGTAACAAGGATCATGTCTTTGATCCCTAGTCCGGACTGAGTTCTCTTTCACGTCTTTTTAAGATTCTGGTTTTTATTAAATGGGTAGCTGATACATTTAACTTCAACAGAGCAGGAATTGTGTAGTGGCTGTGTGTAGTTCTGAGCCAAAATTTCCCAGGGATTTTGTAGTAATGCCAGTTGCTATAGACTAAGTGCTCTTTAAGGAGCTGCTGATACAGGCCTGGTTATTTGGATTACAGATGATTATTGACGTTATAGGCTTGCTAGAGTATAATACTTCTTTTGGAGCATTTGTATTCTGTCACTGCAGTAATGAGTGTCAATAAAAGAATTAGGGTGACCTAGGACATTTCACTCACGGATCTCTCCATTCCTCCCTTTTGTCACTACGGCAGAGGGGAAGTTTTAGTGCCCCATCGTGTTCCTGGGGGACTGCTGATCGATCTCAGGTTCTTCAAAAAATTATAATAAAACATTTTTGTGTCTTGTAAACCTCATTAACTCATTTAAGGTTTGTGATCATCTGGGGAATTGGTATCCACTTGCATTTTTGTTATTATTACAAAACTATGAGCTGTGGGTGCACTGCAGTGGGAGGATGACCATGCCTCTGCATCTACCTGCTTATGTCCTTTCTCCAGCTGAGATTTTGCCTAGGCAGACCTTAACACCTCCAGATGTCCAGAGCATCTCCTGCACCATGGCTGCCAAAAAGCCACGTTTTTCTTACAGTTCTTAGCCCTTGCTTAGGGCAGGATGTGCTCCACGAGTGCATTGGTGCTGTTCCTCTCAGCAGCACAGGGACAGGCAGCTCTGTGTCAGGAATCCCAGCACTCCTGGTAGACATCCAGACGAGATCTGCTGTTTCCAAGGGAGACCCTGTCACAGCCCAGCAGATCCCACTAATGCAGGATTGTTCTGCTAATCAGACTGATAGTTCTCATCCTCAATTTTGTGCCATTACCCCTCGATAGCTCCCCTAAGGACTGAACCTTGCTTTTTGTTCTCGCACACCCTTCAGGTACTTGATGATGACACTGCATTTTCCCTTCCCCCTGCCTGCCCTGAATCCAGCCTCCATTCACACTGAATCCCAACACAACCATATCATTTATATTTTCACATTTTAGTTTTCTGTGAGTTTGTAAACATCTTCCTTTGACAGTGCCAGGATGCTCATAATTGTGTAGATTCTGTGTCATTGAGTTGTTTCGGTGACATTTCCCGCTCAGGAAGGAAATGCCAGACTTCCATGGTGTCTTTGCTTTTCACAGTTTAGGTCAAACCCTGCCTGCACACTAACATACTTGGCTGCATGTTAATTTTAGTTAATAGCTATTCAGTAAAACAATGCATCCAGCTCAAGATATATGGCACAAATTAAGCTGAATGCCCAAACAAATTCAGCAACAGACCCTGGCCTCTGCGGGCTCTTTAAGTCCAGTGTAACATCCATTTACATTGTTTTATTTCTCTCTCAAACTGTAACCTGCTCCCTGTGGGGTTACATTGACTCAGTTTCATTTTCACATTGTACTGGCGCCACCATAGTCTTGCATTTAAATAGTCTCATTTCATTTTGCTATCATGATGTCACCTCCACGGAGGTGTTCGGAGGCTGCCTGGAGAATTCAGAGCTGATGCCCAGGCAGGGCCATGGGCTGACACGTGGCTGTGCTGCACAGCCAGCTCAGCTTCCATTTCCCAGCCCAGCCTTTTCTCTGGACTGATCACAAAATGGATTTTTATATCCTTTGAGCCCAGTTCCCTCTGCCACCGGCACAGAGCATGTGTGTATGGAAAATATGGTCCCAGGGAGAGGGGATTGCTTTGGTCAGGGGCAGGTCAGCAGTGGCTGGGACAGGACACAGGCAGGGCAGGTTCTGGAGCCAGTGGAGAATTTGCTGTTGTGTCTTGACATGATTAAAACAACCTGCAAAAACCCCATTTTGCAGGAAAGGGTGAATCCATCCCCTAGACGCCGTGGCATGTGGGTGTCTCTGCCCTCCCACCGGACTGTTCTGGAGCCCAGAACAACCAGACATCAGTGAGCAGATGCCCTGAGCCCTCTGAGGAACACACACGGAGTTCCTGCAGTGCCCCCCGTGCCCTGAATGCCTCGGTGACACGCAGCACTTCCAGCTGCAAATGTCAACATCCCAGTGGCAGTCCCTGTACATCTGTCTGCACTCAGCATTTCACAGAACTCACAGACTGTGTCTGCCACGTGGAAATTTGTGCTGGAGCACCCTCTCCCAGCTCAGCCTGAGCCACTGGGGAAGGAGGGATCAAGGCTTCCACTGGCCACAGCCTGTCCCCAAGGCCAGGACGCAGCTCTGTGACTTTGTCCCACAGCCTCAGCTCCAACAAGCCTCTTCATGGCAGCAGCAGAGCCTGTGCTTTAGGTCAAGGGGGTTTTTTATTTATAGAGCTGCCATTAAATCAGTCTAACACAGTCATGCAGTATTTATGGTGAGATTAGATACATGACTGCATCCAAGGCAAAGAGAGATTTTCACTTCTTGATGGAGCATTCACTCTGAAAGGAAACCTGGCTTTAATGTGTGTTTCTTTCCCTACTGCTATAAGATTTCCGGGGAAAAATTCAATCAGGCTCTTTGACTCTAAAGGTGAAGTCTTTGTGGTTAATGTTTTTCTTTTAATTATTTTGTTTAAAAATAAATGAGTTCCGCAGCTTTTGAGCTTGAGGGTTGGTGGCTTGGTTTTAATTCTCTGCAAAAGCAGTGAGACTACTTGGCATGAACCTACGAAAGCAATTCTGTGAAGCTGCTGGGTTTAGGCATTTCTAGAATGATGCAAGAATAAGACCATTTGTTAGAGCTACCTCTGGGATCCAGTGCCTATGTGCATTTGTCAAAGGACACAATATTGAATGCTTCATTTTCCAAACACTGGGCTAAGATAAATTATATCTGGATGTTGAGCCTTCCTGGTATAAATCAGTGGCATATCAATAATAGGATTCAGCTTTTAAAGTAAATGTGCTGGGATCCTAGTGGGAAATAGGCTGCATTTCATGGACTCGTGCAAGGAGTATTTCCAGTGGAGCCTCCTTTTTATTCTGGCCCATGGACTAATGGGAAAGGAAGTGTAAAGAGACACAAACTAAAAGGGATTGGGATGATACTTTGGAAGAAGCCTCGCTGACTGATGGAGCACCGAGGGCACTCAGAAGCCCGTGCAAGTGCTTTAAGGTTAGAGATGAAGAAATGATGCTCTTGAAAGGTCACATGAGACCTGGAAGTTAAACTGAGTGGGGAAGGAAGACAAACAATGTAAGGCACTGATTATTTGCTGCACTAGTCTTTGGCTCGAGAGGCCCAGGGTCAAATCTTCTTCTAAGTCTTACATTACAATTAGTTTGGTGCCTTGATTCCAGACTTCACTTTTCACATCAGGCCCAAGTGCAGTTCTGAAATCTGTTTGGTATGACTGACATTTTATATTGATTTTAAAGTACTTTTGCTCACTTATAAGGTCCTCAGTAGCAATTTCATGGGCTGTCTTTCAAGGCTGACTTTTCCCTCATGCTTTCCAAAGACTATCTGCTAATTCTCCATGACATCCATATTCATCACAACCTGGAAATAGTAAAGGCTTGAGCTTCATGCCCCGTGGCTTTAAAAACATCATTCTCCTTAATGAGAAAATACTGAATCTGCTTTTTTCCTCTTTGAATTAGAAAGCAAATTCTACAGTGGTTGATATTCTCCCAGGACTCTAAAACACAGTATAAAAGTTATTTAGCCATGAGAGCCAGGAATTGCTCAATTCCTGATTTATCCCTGACTCAGATTCCCAGGATACAAAGAAGAGTGGGATTATTTTACCCTCCATGTACCCCACACATCAGCAGCAGGTGCACAGTTCCTCCACTGGCTTGATGTGATAAACTGAAAGGGAGAACAGTGAATAAAGGGAAGAAAAAAGGCTGCACCCCAGAGGTAGTGAGGATAAAAAAATAAGAAATGAGCAAATGGAAACCAAAGACAGGAGAATTTCAGCAGAGACTGGAAACGTGAGACAGATGAACATGTGTGCTGCAGCGGGCAAACCTCCACTAACACAAATGACCAAATGCCAAAACCTTGTAAGCCGTGTCCTGGGCTCCCTTTTCCTTCTTCAGAGACCATCAGAGAGGGAGATTTGCTTTCCCACCCTCTCACCCCAGAGAGTGGAAGCAGCCCCAGGACCAGACCCAGGAGTCCTGGGTTAATGTCATTGCTTCCTACGGACAAACCCTGGAGCTCCTGTGGTTGTGCTCCAGTCCAACAGCAGCGAGTGGTGTCACTGCTTCTTTACCTCCAACGGATAAGAAAAAAACTTATTTTAGAGCTGATTGGTGTGGGCAAGGAGCACAGGGTGCTTGGTGCTCTCATGGTGTTAGTCCCTGTTTGCTCACAACTTTATGTTCTGGTCTATCAAAGCAAGAGAAGGTAGGAATATTTTGGGAGGAATACGCTGGGACATTTCATCCTGAAACACTGTCATTGTCACAGGAACTTCCTGTCTTAACTCACTCTTGAAAAGGCTTTTTTTCCCTCCCGTCTGCTCCATGCAGATACTCAGATTGGACTCTCTGATTCCTAAACCCCGTGTTTCATTGTAAATGAATATTTTACCGTGCTGTGTAATGTGAATTAATGCTGGCTCTCCGTGACTCTACTTTTATTTATGCTCTCCAGGGCTCAGTGGCTTATGGGATTACAGAGTTAAACTCCACTAAGTAAAGGAAAAGACTTTTACTACTACTGAGAAATGTTTATACAGCGGCATGTTTCTACTTCTTTCACGGTAAACACTGTTTTATTCATGCTTATTATAATGTATTCCTGGGTGATAATTCATACAATGCAAGGCATCTCCCTTGCCTTTTGTATTTAATTATATTTATATTATTTGTTTACTGATGGCAAATGCTTTCACAGATGAAAGTAGATAAAAGGAATAGATGAATCAATCACAGAAGATAGGAAAAATAGGTATTATCAGCAATCTGCTGGCTTTTAAAAACTGGGGCAAGCAAGAATGTGATACTTTCTGGTTGCACTTACTGCTGTCACTGTACAAGAATCCAGGACAGCGAACAGAACTCATCTTTGCCTCCAAAACCTTCTGTACAGGACAGACCCATTAGGTTGGCTGCCAGGAGGTCACAATGGGAGAGCAAAGGCTGCTCAGCCCCCTGCAAGGGCCAAAAATGCAACCTGGGATGCTTGGGTGGCCAAATATCCTCGGCTTAAGTCATCTGTGGAGCCAGCAGGCTTCCCAGCAAATGTTGTTGTGAAATACAGTGTTCACACCATCAGGAAGCTGATCTTTTTAGAGATTCTTAAAATCTTGGCCACTGCAGCTTTTCTTTAATACTTTGACCCATTCAATCTAATGGTGGTGGGAAGAAGTTCCTTTGATTACAGTTATTGATTGGTACTTCCTGGTGAATAATAACTTTCTTAAACAGAAACATTCAGAACATTCTGGGCAAATTCTTCTTTCACTGACACCAGTATAAGTCCAGAGGCGTTTGGGTGGATTGCAGATTTGTGCTGGTGTAACTGAAAGCAGGATTTTGCCCTCAGTCTTTAACAACTCATTAGGAATAAATAGCTTTTTAGCTAATGAAAATGTAGCATTTTTGTCAACAGCTTCATAATGAAATACACAAGTGCTACATTGCCTTGATAATTGGAAAATTTACTTGCCTTTTTTCCTTTGGTGAAACATGGACCCTATTGTAGTTGTTCCGTAGGAAAATAACTGAGCCATAAAATCCAGACACCCAAAACATGCTCACAGCATTTAAAAATAATCAAAATGCAGCTATAAGCAACTAAGCTCTATTCAAAACTGGCTGAAAACAGAACCGTGAAAAATACGATCGTGTTGAGTTCCCAGGGCCAAATGGGGACATGGCATTGAGGAAGGGAAGATCAGAGGGATCTTACTGGGGTCTTCCAGCACCTGAAGGAGAGAGTCTGGCAGACTCATGATTTGGCCACTGCCAGGTGCTGGTAAATTCCCTCAGGAAATGCTAAACTCGTGGTGGGCTGTGCTTCAATAAATCTGTAATGGTTGGAAATGATCAAATGTCATTTACAAGTTGTACTTTGATTCCCCAAGCACACGGTACTGGTGTGTGGGGCTGTGCCTGGCTGGAGCTTTGATTTCCCCACTGTTACTGCCTTTTTGGTTTTGCTTTGAAGTTCTTTGCTTTGGGGATGAATTCCTGCTCTGGATTTGGAGCGCTCAGTCAAAAACTGTACCTGGAAATGCTGGTGCTTCTGTGCTGTGAATCGCAACTGGATGGTGATCTGGAGAAAACATCTCTAAAATGTTTCTGCAGGGGAAAGAGTTTCTGTTTGTTTTGATTTATTGGCAATTCCAATTAACTTCTTGATGTCCGTGTTGGTGTGAGAAACTGAGCTCCAGTAGCCACAGTGGAGTCAAACTCCGTGTTTGGCCTTTAGATCAAGTGCAGTCACAGACCAGGACAGAGTGGAACACTCCTTACGAGTATTTAAGGAATGTGCTGTTGAAAGGAAGGGCATACACTTGTCTCTGTATCCATAGACCAGGTGAGTGTGAGACATCAACTACGTCAAAAGCAGTTTTTAACCAACTGTTTAATGCTCACCTCTGGCAGCAGACCTGGTGTTCAAACACTGACGATGCCTCACACGTCTTTCCATGGGATTTCAGTCTTTGCTTTCCCTTTGTTGCTGCTTTATTAGGAATGGAGACAGATAACTCAAAAAGCAACATTGTCCATTTCTCAAAATCTGCTTATTAAGTCAAACATTTCTTCTTTCTATCATGTTTACAGAAGCAATATTAATAAATATTGATAAAGCTAAATAGTCTCTGGGAAGAAGCAGCCTTGAATTGCTGCGCAAACATGCTTTAAAAATTACCTACAGACAATACTGCTGTATTAAAATAATAATCCAAATGAGAGTACTTGCTTGAATACTACTTGTTTTGCTTCCCTTTACATGCAGGAATAATGACGGATCTTGTGCTAGTTTTGAATGAAAATACCAATTGGGGAGTGGATTTACATAATAAAATTAATAGAGCATAGAAAGCTTTCAGCATCGCTTTCTGATTTTCCTCTCTGTGTCACAGAAGTTATATTTAAAAAGACAGATGATTGCAAGTTTGTTTAGGAAAACAAATCCTCTGGGCTGCATGTATGAGATCTTCACATGTGACAGCTGGCCCAGCTCACAGAACACTCAGGTTCCTTTTCTGCTCCTAAAAAGAAAATCTGTAATTGTGCAGAGTGCCACATGTGGGGCAAAATGTCATCACTTATACGTTTTTTCATATTTACTCGCCTGCTGCTCTCCATGTAGAGATGCCCTTCTTAGTGATTCCCTCTGAAGTGCACTCACCATGGAGGAGATGGGATCCGACATCTGTTAGACAGCCCAATCCCAAATTTCATTTCTTTGCACTTACAAAGGGAAGGTTTTGCAGGAAAATAACTTCCCATCTTTACACCCGGAATAACCAGTGGTCAATCATTTCGTGGTTCTCTGTGTCTGAGCTTTCTGTGACAGGAGAGCATCAGGAGAGAAAGACCAGGGGAAAAGGGGAAGGGGAGGAGCGATTTCAACATCTGAGCTGCTGGTTCATCACACCCAGACCCCTTCATTTATCCTTCCCTGAATGGGAGGCCCCTTCTGGAGAAAGCTCTGGAAGGGATGCCTGGTCCTGTAGCTGAACTCTGGTTTGTGTCCATGCCTGTGGCGCTGCCAGTTTTGGGCTGGTGCTGAGCTGCCCATGACCTGCTCAGGCTCCCCAGAGGGGATGTGAGGGGAGCTTCCTGCACCCTTGGAGACTGAGCCCCTCCCATTGGCACTGGCTGTTTTGTGAACCTGTTTCAAGGCTTCTAAAAATTCATTTTGAGCTAAGACCAAAGAGGAATTTACTAATTTTGAGGTAGGGACAAGTTTGCAATTAGCTACTAATGGAAACTTCATGGTGCCCTAAGGGTGATGGATAAATGAAGGTTCAAGATAAAAAATAAATGTTTCAGGGTCTGTAGAAGAGTGAAAAGTGGTTTCCCTGATCTCACTCTCCTTTGTGATAAATCACAGGCTATTTTCGGTTGGCTTCATTGTTTTCAGTCATGTCAACAAGGACCTGCTTAATACTCGAATCTGTTGTGTTATTTTTACATATAAATTCCATTTCATAACAGCAATAATACTTTCCAGGCAGCTCATTTGAGGATGATTGCTCTACTTCAGAGGTAGTAAAACTCCCTGTGTCTCATTATACAACTCAAGGTGTGTGAAGCAGACAATTGCCTATAAACATGCTGCCTGATGGGTGTTAATGCTGCATTATATTTACTGTTTTCCTTTCATGGCTTCAGGTAGCATGATAAACCTTCTCCCCAGGAAGAAAATTTGGAAAATCTTTCCCTTTTTCTTGCCAGAGTGTTCTTCCTAGCCTGGCAGCTAATGTGCCTCAGATATTCTCTAAAAATTGAAAAGAATATCCTCATCCTCACACTTTGGCAAGAGGTTTTACAGCATAAGAAAAATGCCTGATTTGTTGTTTATGTGAGCGAGAGTGTCTTTGCAGAAACGTACAATTTATGCCGAAGTGTTTTAACTTGTGTGCTTAAATTAGGCACCAAACTCTGGTTAATTTCCCAAATAATGTCCCAATTTACATCAGCGCTTAAGCATGTGCTGAAATGTTTTCCTGAAAAGACAAGGTTGATTTTGCAGTTGTTCAGAAATAGGATGATTATTGGAGTTCTTTTGATCAGCCCCATAGAAACCAGAGATGCTCAGCTAAAAAAAGAGTCCCCTGCTCATATGGCTGGATTTGGAATTAGATGCCTGCATGAAGACTTTCATGGCTGAACATTTTGGCCATCATGTGCTTACCAGTGACAGTCTTAATTATTATAATTATCACTACAAAACCCCCAAACTCTTCCCTGCTTCTTCCCACTCTGCAGTTGTCATTGAGAGCTTCAGTACCTATTTGGAAATGGAAAGGTTTCTCTAGTAGATGAAAATCAAAAACCTCATACATTTTATTTTATTCCTGTTTAGAGGGTTCATCCAATTCTGTCTGGCTATTGTGAATATATAATTAGCAAGAAGAACATAAATACTGCTGGCCAGCTGTTTTGACCTTTGCAACCCAGAACATTTACACCAAGGATTTAAGGAAGCTGAGGCAGATGGTTACATGAGAGGTTCATGAAATGACAGATTTTCAGTGGTTCTGACATTTTGTGGTTGGGGTCTTCCAGCAGAATGCAGCTGCTGGCACACAGGACGTTGTGTGACCATGAGATATTCTCTGTTCATTTTTATGAGCAGGAAGCTCGGGCCTTTACAGCACCTGTACTTTTACACCTCACACTTTCCTAACAGTAAAATGATGATTGGTTTTAATGGAATATTGGTAAAACAGGGCTAGGAAAGATTTCCTGAGCTCCTGAGCCTAATCCCATTCACAAATAGTTGGGTGGTCTTGCCTCCGCTGGAGTTATTCCATAATCTCGGCCTTCTCATGAAGAACAGAACCGAACTTCCTCATTGTGCTGGTGGCTGATTTATACCGGTAATTTTGGGGCTGATAATGCCCTTTCATTGCATTCTGCTGCTAATGCCCATTTGGTTCATGCTGCTTCTTTGAGGTATTTCATCTTTCTGAGGTATTTAGGAAGAGCATTTCTATCCCTTTGACTATTTAATGGAGCACTTTTGGATCCATCCCCTTAGTGAATCTCTCCAGCTTGTCTCCCTCTTCTCCTCAGCCATGATCTATGGGTACCTGAGCTACCTCTTGCCCTTTCTTTCCACCTGCTCCTTTCCAGCAGAACTTTTCTGTGAGACGAATCGTACAATCTAAACCTCATCTGGTCACTTTCTACTGAAACTTAAATGATTGAAATGTCAATAACATACTATTTAAAATCTATTCTACTTAATCTCCCAGAGTGGTGTGTTGGCAGATTGTGAATGTCACACTGCTGATGAGCAAAGGACTTGGATAACTATGAGCTTCTAATCAAGAAATTAATCTAAAATTGTGTATCTGCGTAAGAAATGCTGGCACAGGAGGCTGAAGTGCTCACTAAAAGCAGTTGGGTCTAAAGTGATTACTAAAGCAGTTCAGGGCTCCAGGGACTCTACAGACTGGAGGTCTCTGCAGAGATTCAGCCCTTGCTTGTCTGGTTACTCCTTCCCTGCTGCAGTGCTCCCTGCCAGAGGCAGTGGTGCAGCATCCTCCTCTGGCCTGGGCTCTCCGAGCCTCAGGGAGGGCCAGGAATCGCCTCCCTGGATGAAAATTGTCCCTTTGGATTGGGCTGGCAGCGCTGCTGTCACTGTGAATTCCTTGTGTGTGTGCCAGTCCTTCTGATGGACCTGCCCAGGAACAAACCTTGAAGCTGTGGGTCCTCACATCTCTCAGAGCTGCTGTCTCAAGATGTCTGCAGATTCAGATGGACTCCACATCATCAGTTGCATTTGGAAT
This sequence comes from Pomatostomus ruficeps, assembly GCA_013400735.1. Classification (NCBI taxonomy): domain Eukaryota; kingdom Metazoa; phylum Chordata; class Aves; order Passeriformes; family Timaliidae; genus Pomatostomus; species Pomatostomus ruficeps. The sequence continues at coordinate 68,789 of VYZT01007608.1, read as the reverse complement.
AGATTATCAGGGCTTCAAGTTGTAAAACACATCAGATTCCAGCCAGCCTCTCAGTAATGCTCTTCCAGGGTTTTACAGTTTATCCCAGTGATTTGAATAATAAGCAGAATAACAGTTTATTCTACCCATTTGAACTGCACATCAGCGAGGTGGCTGGGAATTTATTAATAAAGCCTAGAGCTTACACATTGCATTTCAAAGAGACTCACAGACAGGAGGTAATTAATAACCTGGTGCCACTGCTCTGTCCGTAACTCCAGTTTCTGTCACACATCTTAGCTCCTGTGAAGGGCAGTTATGGCGGCTGAGATTAAAGCACAACTTTGCAGGCCTCAGGTGTCTCTGTGTGTAAACAGAGGATTTTGGCTGTGGTGAAGCGGAGCACCCAAGCTGCAAGTGATTATCCTCTCTGTGGCCAGCAGGCAAAGGGAATGCTCCTTGGTGGTTTAGTCTTTGAGTGATGCCCGTCATGAGCAGTTTATTTCCCCCGAGTGCAGAGGGACAGGGCCTAAAAAACCCCCATGGGATGGTGAAATTCCTAACTGGCACTGAGGGTTCAAAGGCCCAAACTCAGATGATGAATTTTCCCTCTGTGCAAGAACTTTTCAGCACCTTCCAAGTTGCTCCAAGCCCCATCCAACCCAGCCTTGGACACTTCCAGGGATGCAGGGGCAGCCACAGCTTCTCTGGGCAACCTTTGCTGGGGTTTCACCACCTGCACAGCCAAGAATTGCTTCCCAATATCCATCCTAACCCTGCCCTCTGTCATTTTAAATATTTGAATGAGAGCCCTCTCCTGTTACTGGCACCAAGAGTTTGTAGTCAAAGGATCAGAGATTCAGGCCTGCTATTTGAAGAGTTTATTATTTTCCCAGTTGTGTCAGGATTTCCATATCAGAGGTCAAATCCTATCAGTGGAGCTCACAGCCTCCCCGATGACCATCTGAATGTGGGTCATCCTTTCCATGCTTGAAGATTTATCTTACTGGGCTGAATACTCTGTGCAGTTTCTTGGTATAAATATTCATGGTTAAAGATAAGGGAAGTAATCTACCCAAGATCACACAGGACAATTGTGGAACAAGAGAGAAATAGCAATCTGGAGTCTTTGTTTGGCAGCAAGATTCAGTTTCACCTGATCCATAAAATAATAAAAATAAGCAAACCAGTGTTAATGAAAAAGAATTCTAAACCACAGCTTAAATCTGTAGTTTGAGGGTTCCTCTGACTATCATAGATGGGATTACAACCATCTTTAAGAAAAGGTTAGGAAATAGCTTTGCACACTTGATTTCTTAAGTACAGAAGGAAATGTCATTCTTGCAGCCTCTGCTTTTTCATCTGATTATTGCTAATGCAAATTACCAGTAGGGAATGCATAAATCTGCACTGCAGTGCTTGAAGTTTGTGCAAACAGCAATATTTTTTTTTTTTTAAATATATCTATCAGTTTCAGCCTGGTAATGCAGGATGCTGCTTTCTTACTGAAAGACATCCCAGATCTTGGGTTGTCACAGATGGAAGATCAAAATTTTATTTCTTAAAAGGTCTGCAACCATTTTGGATTTTGTTAGGGTCCCTCTGAGTGTGCAGAACAACAGAATTTAATCTCTGTAGATGGTTTGAGAAGATGGAAGTTGTACTTGGAGGAAAAGTTTCCCTCCTGATCAGAAAGGGTAAAGATGAAACACTCAGCAAAAACATTTAATAAAGGACCATTTTCCTCCTCCCCTGTAACAAGAGACAATTAGAAAAGAACATAATGTGGGAAGAGGAAAAAGGAAACAAAGCTATAGAATTGCTGAGCAAACCCTCTCTTGCATTTCAGAGGAAGGATTGGAGAGTAGTTGACATTTTAATATTTCCTGAATTACCCTGCAACATGTTTTCTGATGAATCTAATCTGGTGCTTCTTCCAAACTGGTATTTCATCCAAGAATGTTCGGGCAAATCCATTATTAAGCTGGTAATTCCGTTTCAGCAAGTTTTGTGTTTCAGTAAATTTTTTAAAAAGGCAGCCCAATTTCCAGAGTTGGAGGAATTTGGCTTATTATTCCCCACACACAGAGGTGAATTGTTTAACCAGCAAAACTCTGGATTTATTTTCATCCTGCATCTCAGTACTGGATGTTGTTTACCCTGAAAGGTGCAGGACGGGGAGTGGGTGCTCATGAGGCAGGAGAAAGATGAAAAGAGCTTCTTGATTGTGGGACTAACATTCCTGATATCTCCAGTGGTGACACTTGGTTGTTTCCTGGGCCGTTTTGGGAAAACTCCTGTTGCCTTGACGAGTGCTACAAGCTCCTGACTGAACACAACTGAATTGCATAAATCCTTCTCATCTTTACACTTGAGATGACTTTAGTGAAGGGAGGAACCCTCTCCTCAAGGGTGACAATCAGGTGACCTTCAACCCCACCCTTCTTGGCTGGCAGAATTTACAATATTTCTGATGGTGGCAGCACATTTTATAATTCTGAGGAGCCCATTCAAGCCTGTAAGCTGCTGGGAAGTGTAAAAAACTGGGGGAATTCTGTTCATCCTGGTCATTCCAAAGTGTTGATGAATATCAGCTCAAGCCATAATGAGTGCTGGAGTCCGTTGCTTTTGATTGAAATTGAAAATTAGCTGTGTCTGCTGGGATATCTACTGCCTTACTTTTGTATAAATCAAAGTTTAATATTCATTTATAAACATCCGTCTACATATGCTGAGAAAATTTACTTATAAACAATAGAGAAAATTCATCATCATTACAATCTCACCAGCTTTATCTGGAATGAAGTTTTGAATCAGCTTAAACTCAAGCAGATAATTTCTCTGCAGAAACAATCTCTCCTATTTGCAGTTAGCAACACTGCCTTCCAAGGGTTGGTTTTGGTGCAGGAAACAGAAATACCCCATTTCTTGTCGAGTGCCTTGGCACTGACAAACTGCTGTGACTTGGCTCTTCAGGACAGCTGCTGCAATGGCTGGGTGAGGAGGGAGGTGGGAATTGTGTTTTGGATGTGCAGGGGATTTTTGACAGACATTGGCTCATTGTGCATCGGTGGCTGGTGGTTGAATGTGGGACTGCAAAGATGATAATACACCAGAATATCTGATTTTGGGTTATCAACATGCTGGCTGTGTAGAGCCTTCTTGGGCTCATCAAGGGGAGTTTGAAACCCATCAGCTGACAGTGGGGAAAATGTATTAAAAACTGCTGAAAGACTTCAAATCAATCTGTTTTGCACTGACTTAACTTGGAGCTGGAAAAGCTGTCCTCCGCTAATTACAGAGCAAGCTCAATTATTCTCAGGCCTGGCCGTAGAGTGTTTACTTGATTCCACCACTTCTGATGGAAAAAAGTGAGGAATTAGGCACTGACAAACAGAGTGGGCTGAAGGATTTTCTCTGGCACTGGACTGAGCTCGGTACATGACACCAGGTTTTGTGTACCCAGTCAAACACATTTCCTATTTCAGAGCAATCAGTCATTTAATTACTGATGGGAGCAAACACAAAGCTTAGAACACATCCAGGGCACAGCAGCCTTTTCTTCTGCCTGCTCCCTCTTTTCTCTTTGAGCCAGACACCCTGGATGTCTTCTCTGCCTGGCACAACCCCTTTATTTATATTGTAGTCCCAATGCTGTTAATGTGCTCAATAATTTATGAGACAGCTGACCCCAGCGTTAGGTGAGCTATTGAACAAACATCAGGGGCTGTTACGTTCAGTTGAGGCACTGAAAACCCCTCTGAGCCCACACACTCCTGAAAGGCCCCAGAATGCACAGAGGGAAGAAGAATCCCTGATTCCTGTCCTTAAACATTGAAATCACACACTCGGGTGGGTGGACCAATTTTTGTCCTCTTGTCTCCTCTTCCCCTTCTGTGGCTAAAGGTGTAATCTGGGCACACAAACCCTGTTTAAGTACTCTGTTACTAAGGAAACAAACTTGTCAAGTATGGGCCGTGTGGGAATAATGGTGATTTATTTAGAAAAGGAAAGGTTTGTCATTTTAAGCTCACTACTACAAAATTGCTTTTTGATTACCTTCAAGCTTATTGCATTGTCTTGTCACAATAAACTATGGGAACAAGTGGAGAGGTTAATAATTGTGGGCTTTGTTCTTGTCAGTTATTCTGAAAAAATCCTGCAGGACCTGCACCTTCAGCTCAAACAAAACAGATTTCAGCAGCGCTGGAGCAGGATCCCGGAGTCCCTTTTTTCTGTTGTTATTTTTATTATCATTTTATTTCCTGTCTGTTCCAAAGCCTGCCCAGCCGAGATGTGCAAATTTGTGGAATGTGACAAGGAAGGACTCAGTGCCACTGCTGGGGCAGAGAGGGATCTTTGCAGCTTTTCCAGAGTGGGGAAGGAGAGGGATCAGAGCAGGAGAGGGGGAAGAGCAGGAGATTTGAGAGTGCTCTGTAAGGTCTGAACTTGAACACATCCTCTGAGCCCTGAACTGAAGGTTCCTTGTTTGCCAGGAAGCATCAGGGGTTTATTTTATTTTACTTTATTTTATTTTACTTTGTTTTATTTTACTTTGTTTTATTTTACTTTTTTTTTATTTTCAGGAATATTTTACTTTATTTATCTGATCATCAGATAAAAACCATTCTAAACAACTTCAGTGTGCTTTGAGCTACGTTTAATAAGCTTTTTGTCAGGAAAAAAATTAATACTAAATCAAGAACTTTCTCCTGGAAAAGCGGATCACTTTCCTGCCCAGGGGTGTGTTCACCAGGAAGTTCTGTTCCACTGTGAGCTGCCTAAAATTCTTTAGATCATTGGGATTACATTATTTGAGGAAGAGTAGAGCAAGAGGTTAAAATTGTTGCTGAGTTTAGGGGTGCTTTAAGGAATGATTTGCATTAACAAATCACCCTAAAGGTGTCTGTATTTTCACAATATGACATGAATTTAGTATGTTGGAAATTTTTTGAGTTGGAAATTCCTTAGAGAATAGTTGGGTTTAGGGTAAAGTTTTGAGAAGAAACACAAAACTATTAATATCCTTTTGAAAATTAATAGTTTTAGGGTTATTTAAGTGTGAAATGATGACTCCTTTTGGAGTTTTTATCGAAGAATATTTGAAATCTAAATTCAATATTTCCCAGGGCTGAGAGAGAATTTATTCTCTTATATAATTCACATCTTGACTTTTTGTTGTTATACTTTGAAGTATTTCCCAACTTTCCTGCACACTTCTTGGGGATGTTGCCACTTTCTGTCAGCAGCAGCAATCTTTCCTGCTTTCCAGAAAACCCTGAAGGCTGCTTGGAAAAGTTAAAAACTCCCAGCTAATATCCGTGTTCTGTCTTTTCCCATGTGCAATTACTTGGCGCACATTTTGCTAGAAAATTAATAATACAGCAGTAAAGGATGCAGCAATAAAGTATTTATGGCAAATCCAAACTCATCTCCAGGACAATTCAGGTAATGGGGACATGGGCTGCACCTGTTCTGCTCCTCACTGGAGGCAACTGGGGGGAGTTATTTATCAGTGGAAGTTCTTTTTATCAGCCACGAGTATGAATGCAGAATAAATTAATCACAGCCTAACAGGAGTTTTATGTGTCAGTTATGACCATTTTGGTGTTTTTTGCTGTATTTGCTTCAGGCTGGGCAGTGCTGGTGCTTCATGAGTGGGTTCTGCCCATGTGGTGGATCCCACGTGGAGGCACCAGGCTGGAGCTGTGGGGTGGGTGCACTGAGATCTGGGCAGTGTCAGACACAGACACATCTTTATTTGTACTTTGGGAAGGACTAGAGGTACTCAAGGATGTTCTGTAGCCAATCAGCTGCACTGTTCTGCAGTCCATTTTTACCTACTCTTCAGGATTCAGATTTCTAAAAAAAGAGCTTAAAAATATGATCATTTGTCCCAATCTTTTAAGATTTTGTATGTCTCTCTTCTGACACCAGACTCCAGATTAAAGCTTCTGAGCCATGGCCTTTTTTGCCACGTGGGAACTCATGTTCTGAAAGCTGGAACCAATTGAATCGTTGAATTTTCAGGTTTCAATCTAACAGAAGAAAGGAAAAATGTGTTAAAAACGTTGTCATGTTAGCCAAATGTTTTGATTTTTTTTTTCCCCCAGAAACATAGATAAATTTGTCCTTGAAATTGCAGTTCTAAAACTAAACCCAAATGATGATTAGTACAGTTTAGGATTTAACTCTGGACCTTGGTGGCTGTGATCTCCTACAACAGAGGCAAAAGAGATGTGGAGTGAGCCACAGGGAGTCTGACTTTTCTGGCCAACAATGAATCCACTCTTTATCAGACTTTTGGTTGGGCCTGGCTGTTTGAGTGTGTGGACACTCAATTCCAGAGAAAGATCTGTTTAGAGGTGGCTGCATCTTCCAGAGAGGAATCTCTCCAGCCTTGGCCACGCTCCACAGCCTGGGAAGCACAGCTCAGCTGCAGAGCTCCCTTTCAAGGGGAATTCCCAAGCAAAAGGCACTGTAGGTTTGTTAGAGGATACCAGTGAATCGTTGAGTAATTATCTGACATTTTGTCTGTTTATTCTAAATGCTTTAGAAAGTGTTTTTATTTTAGTGTTTGGCTGTCAAACACACTGTGGCCATCCAATGCTGAATCTGAACTCTGCTTTAAGATGCACTGGCAGAGGTGATGATCAAGGATAAAGAAGATTTCACTGTCATACTTGTGAGCCACACTCCGAAAGCAGCTTGCTGCTATCAGTCTGCCTGCCCTTCAGGCTGCTCAATCAATACTTGTATAAATATCTGTTCCCCAGAGATGAGCACAAGGCCCTGCCCTGCTCGCTGCTGGAAGCAGCACCAGTGAGCCACGACAGCAGGGCGAGGACAGGCCCTCAGGAAAAGCCACTAAGGCAGAGACTCTTGAACCATTTTTACATTTTCACCAAAGAAATATCCCTTTGCACCTCCCCACGGCCCTCGTTAGAGGCACAGCAGCTGCTCCAAGCACATTTCAATGAAAGAACACACTGGAAAGGATGAATGTTACACACTTGGGTGGAGGAAGGAACTCCTATTCCTCATCTCCATTCCGTGGCACAGCAATTGATTCCTTCCCTGTGCCGTGTGGGGCTGGCATTGCTCCCGGAGCCTCCTGTGCTGCCCACAGCTCCCGGTGCTCTGATCTCCTCAGGTCACCCTGCAGCTTGGTCAGGTCCTGCTGGGCTGTGTGAGACTCCTCAGCAGAGCAGCCACCTGGACATGTGATCACAGCTGAATTCCAGCTGCAGGGAACACCCAGCAAAGCCACGTCACGCAGGGAACAGAGCTCTTTGGGCTCCTGTTGCTGTAGTTACCATGGCTAAAGGAAAAAAAGCCATGGGAAAGCCTGGCCGGAGTTTAGCAGGATGTGACATTGCTTAAAAGAGACTTCATTGTAAGGATGAAAGTAGATCTGTGAGCCCCCAGTGATCCCATCAGGCCGAGGGGCACTGCTGAAAGGGGCAGGTGTCCAAAGCTGCCGATTCCTGCATTGCATTTCCATTCCTACATCACATTTGTTATGCAGGAAAGAGCGCAAGGAACGGGCAACATTTCCTAATGAAAATTTCCTGCCTTGTCATGGAATCACAGAATGGTTTGGGTTGGCAGGGAATCACAGATAACCTCATTCCACTCCCCTGCCATGGGCAGGGACACCTTCCGCTCAACCAGGCTGCTCCAAGCCCCATCCAACCTGGCCAAGCTTCTCCTCAGCATGGGACTGAGGCTGTGCTGCCTTCAGACTGCTCATTAAGGGCTTCTTTCACCTTTCACCTTTCATCTTTCAGTGGATGGGAGCAGGCAGCTACCCAGAACAATCCACCCCACTCATTTTAAGAGTCTGAAGAGCTTTGGGGAGGCCTCTACTTTCCCTTCACTAAATAGCCCTGGCAACTCATTTAGACTTGCTGCCCTAAAATCTGAGCTGAGGAACATCCCCCTGAGGTGCTCCTGCCAGCTGCCAGCCCGCAGCTCATCAGCAGGGCCAGATCCTGCCCCAGGCTGTTGGGTTCCTGCCTGGTCAGAGGGGCACTGTGGCTCCAGGAAGCTGCTTTTCAGTTCCTCTGACAGCAGTAACACTGTTTACACTCCACCCATTTAGCTAAAATAGTTAAGGATTAATTCTTCTTCTCTAATTTGGCGTTTAAATTCCTTGTTCGTGCAGTAAAGCTCTGTGCTAGAACCTTGTGCCTTTTTAGAAGCTGGTCCAACACTGCACTGTGTATAAAATCACAGGAAATAGAGTTGGGAGCAACGTTTTTGCTGCATCAAGACCAACTACACCTAGAATTATAGAGATGCCATCAGCATTAGAGTACGATCAGTGCTCAGAGTCCTGAATAACACAGCCACACAAAGGCGTTGGGACTGAATCCCCCTGGGAGCTCAGCTGGGATGTGTAAGGTCATAGCTCACCTTCTTTAAAAATACATTCTTTTCAAATTTCTCTGGTTTTCAGAGACATAAATTACTTTCAGGCCTTTGTAACATTAAAATTATTACCTGAAGACCAGGAATGATTTACTGAAGAATAAAAAAAGTCCATCTCTGTGACATGAGCCTCTGTAAATATCTTGGATGTAATTTCATAAAGGTAGATGGCATCATTTCCATTTTTCTCTGCTCAAGTGGCGGTAGCCCAGCAGAGTGAACAAAAGGCAGGAGGCAGGATGTCTCAGAAATAAATCCAATTAAATTTCTGTGTGTGGATTGATTGTATTTTATTTACCCAGACATAAACCAGATTCTGGATAATCAAGGCTTTGGCTTGTTGCACCGTATTCGATTATTCCCAACAAGTTGTTTTGTGGGAGGCTCAGTGCACATGAGCTGATTTTCTAACTCAGTTTGCTTTGCTCCCAAGCCAAGCTGGAGTAAACAGGGAAAGTTTGGTGTTGCTGAAAGGAGTTCTGGTAGGATTATCTGTCCTGCAGCTCTCGGGGACACCAGGGTACCGCAAACAGCGAGGTCCATGTTTGTGTCCTCTATTTGGTTTCAATAGTCATAGCTTTGATGTGTAATATTTTTAAAAAATGCAAAAAACCTTCTCAGGGAGCATGAAGGAAACACCAAGATGAAGTTCTGGGCTTTGCTGTTGCTTTTTCTCTTTTGCTGGTTTAATACTTTGCAGCCACAGACTTGGTTTAGGTGAGAGAGCTGAAATCAGAACATTTTCTGTGGTGGGAGGAGGGGTGGAGGGCAGGGGTGAGAGCTCTGGCAGAGCTGGAAATGCAGTTCTGGTACTCAGCTCTAAATCACAGGTGGTGGCTGGAGTGGACAGATCATAAAGATCTTCATTTCCAGATGGGTTCAGAGGATGTCTTTTGTGATGACTCAGCTGATGAGCAGGATCACACAGATTGACACCAATCTAACTGCTGCTTCATGAATAATTGTCCCGAGGTTTTTAACCCTCTTTCTGCTGAAGGGCAGTCTTGCTTTTAATGTAACTTCACAAGAAATCTTGAAACACGTGTTACCTACTTCCTAAGCCTCACTTTTTTTTCTTTATCTCCTCTGTCTCTCCTTGCCAAAAATATTGACCTTTTCTAAGTGGTACCATTTTTCTTGGAAAACACTCAGGGCATTCTCGTTTTGGAAATCAGCCCTTTTAATGTTATTTTAATGTCTTGCCCGTATTTCCCCTCTTCGAGCACGGAGCAGAAGTCCTTCGCTGTCGTGTGAGAAAGCAGTGAGCATTCCCTGGGTGCTGAGAGGAGTCGGCACATAAATAAACACAACGGGCTCATTAGTGGGGGCTGTCAACTGTCAGTAATGGCTGAGAGTCGCAGCTCTGTATGTAATAACCTGCTTTATTCAGCGAGGGTGAGTTGGGATGCAAGGGCTATTCCCTGGGCTGCTTAAAAAGTGCCAGGACATCTTTAGCTTCCAGCTGGAAGAACCACTAGAGAGTAGCAGGAGGAATCTCAGTTTAAACACCTCGTTTGAAGGTCAGAACCTCTGACAGAGCAGCAGAAGTACATTGCAGTGTCAGCATTGGTTATGAGCCCAGGGCCCAATGTAGGGCTCCAAACCATGACCCCCTACACCAGAGGCAAGAATGTTACCAACTGAGCCCATCTGACATTAATTAAACCCTCATTAAAAAGGAGGGCTCTTTCCCTGGGTTGAAATGTGATTTCCTCCGCAAGGTTTTGCCATGCATATTTTATTACGAATTTTAGCATGTGGACTAAAGACCCTGCTCTGATCTTTTGGAATCACTGTGCATGGCATATGTTTCATGCAGATGGGAAACAAAAAAGGGAGAGGAATATCCATATTCATTTGTTCTAGCGTGCAGGATAGGTGGCTGTGGAATGGCGTTCAGGAGCAGCTGAAAGAGAGAAGTTCTGGGTCTATTACCACATCCTCACACAGGGAAATATTCCACAGGGCACCAAAACACAAACTGCGAGATTTAAGTTGCATGTGGGACCTCAGGAATATCCAGAGGTTGAAAATCACCTGGCAGGAGAATCTGGGAAAAGTCCCAAGCCCATTCTGTTTATTCTCACGAGCTCCTCAGGGAAGCACCATTCCTCACAGGCCTGTTTTCCCCGCTGTGTTACACATTTTATCCTTTAAACCAGCCAAGACTTAGTGCAAGTACAGGAAAGCAGCAAGGGAGAGTTCAATGTTAACAGTGTCTTCATTTGCAACATTATCTGAATGGTTTATCAGAACTACTGAGGCTCTTTCCAACCTGGTGCTGCGGGGATTGGCTCTTTGGATACTTTATAGGAGCTTGGATGCCTGGGCTAGTCTGAGTTTTGCCATTAATTCTGTATTTAATCCAATTTCTCCCTCAGTAAGAAAGGGGGGAAGTCTTGAAACAAGCCCACAGCCGTGTTTGCTTTGGAGTGAATGCCCAACACTTCAGAACTGCAGTGCAGCCGGCAGAGCACCCTTCCCTCCTGCTTGGCAGTGGGTACAGGATTTCAGACATTGCTTCAGGGACTCTGACCCAGCTGAGCCACGGGAATTCCTTCCAGCAGAGGCCAGCACTCCTTGCAGCTCTGCTCAGCGTTCGCTGCTTAGCTGGGAGCAGCGGGAGAAGCTCCTGTGGCTGTGGTGATTTGGTGTCTGAAGCAGCTGTCTGAAGTACAGAAGCCCTGAGTAAATACAAAATCAAATTTCACTGCCTCAGACAACAATCCCTGTGACAGCACTGACCTCACCAATCTGTCTTCTGCTCAAATATTCTTTAACTCGTTGCCCCTCCTAATCACAGCTTTTCAGTTTCAGATACTTTTGTTTTCCTGCCTTTTAATGACACTTTCAGCTCTTTCTTTCTGGTAGGCAATGTACAGCCAAACCTCTGCTGCTGTCTCTTTTTCTGAGAAGACAAAATTCATCACTCAGGATTTCTTGACCCTCTGAGGGAAGAAGCTGATCTTTCTTCCTTGCTCAGTGGGAATCCCTAATGCCAAGACACACTTCACTGGGAAATCAATATAAATAAAAAGCAGTGAAATGTCTTTGTTGTGCAGCAGCCCCTTTGCATTGCTCGGGAGCTCGAGCAGAGGGCACATCCCCATCTCCAGCCTAACTGAGCAAGCAGCAACACCATTGATCCAGAGTCCATCTCACTTCCCATCCTCTCCTGCACATCGATTCAGCCCAATTCCCCCTCTCAGCTTGTCCCCTTTGGTCAATTGATTAATCATCAATATTAGTCACCAAAGACAGCCACAATTAAACAGACATTAGATGACTTCCCCTCGCTTTTAATAACACCGAGCTCAATCAGACACCAAACGCTTTGTCTTCCTCAAAATATTTTAACCAATATCCAGAAAACAAAATGCTGTAAATTCAGCACCTGCTGCCAACCCCTGAGAAGCTGAATGCTTGGACACTTTGTTAAGCACTGACTTTCCTCATCCTGCACCTCTGTGCTATCGACAGCTCCTCCCTGAGCTGCTGTGACTGAGATGTGTCCGCACCTCAGAGCAGCCCACAGGAATTGTCTTATAATGTAAAGGAGCTGGTTCATATAGAGACAGAAATGTGTTTTATTGATCAGAGAGAGGAGAATATCCATGGGAAAACTTCAAATCTGTGAGAGGGCTGGCTGTAAATCAGTGGCATCGGCCCCAGAGCTGCTGTATCAGAACAGGGCAGCGTTAGCTGGCTAAAACTCCTCAGATCACCTTGTTTCCTTTGGGGGGCTTCCCCTAGCCCTGTCTTATGGAGCTTCTCAAATCTGAGCAAGATTTACTGGCCTTGCTTCCCCCAAAGCCCATGAGATCCCTCAGTGGGGTCTGAGCAGTTCAGCCCCAGGGTGATGTAGTGCTCTGTGAAGGGAGGTCCCACATGGCATTTGCATAGAAATAAGTACAATATCTCAAGCCTTGACTTTGCACTAATTCATGTGGAGATTATAAAATGCCCCTGAACTTTTACCCCCTGCCCACTGTCACACTGAGGTATTTTACCTTTACCTGGGTGCAAACAGCTATGGAGGGCAGTGGAAGAGGAGACCTGCTTTGTTCTTGGAGTGTGTCTGGTGTTCCACAGACTCACAGGTGGTTCAGGGTAAAACCGTGAAATCAGTACTCCTGTGCAGGTGCTGAAACTGAGCCTGTTTCACTGGAGAGAGAGTAGGATTTATCTCTTAAACCATGCCATCAATTGATACTAAAATACTTGAATAAACTCAGAGAAATAGAAAGAAAAGAAATTATAGATGGGAAGCAATAGAGAGAGATGTCATTATCATAGCCTGGTGAGAGTTTCCTTTCTTGTATGCATTCATCATCCAAAGACTCGCTGTTTTTATAAATTTCCTGCTTGGCAAGTTTTCCATCCCCAGATTTCTAAGAGGGTTGAAGCCCTAGAACATATATTTAGTGCCTGCCGACAGGTCCCTAATTATGGTTTGATTAATCACAGCAGTGCCTGCACCTGTCTGTGCAGAACATCTTCATCTCTGCCTCGTGACCCGTGCGGGATCCGGGGACGAGCGTGGCTGGGGCGGGGAACACCCAGCCTGGTTTGCTACCCTGCTCCTGCCCTGGCCACAAGGAATTCTTCCTCTTCTGTGGGAACAGCAGCTTTTCCTTTGCTGGTGCTGCTGGGGAGGCTGGCACACACTGGGGAGCTTTCCTGAGTCAAAAATGGCTGAAACCTGGTGGTGTTAACAGCTGATTTTTACACACCCTGCCCTCCACAGCAATGGATCCCCAGCAGCCCCAGTGCCGTCGATGGGAATGTTCACAGGATTTCCCCTGGCTAGGGACAAAATGCCTTTGTCTTTTGAAAGCCATTAAAAACACCAGGAAACCTCCTGGAGGTCTGGAATTCCTGCAGCCTTACAGGGATGTGCAGAACTGTGACTTTTCCTTTCTGAGCAAATGCAACAGATTTTTTTTCCCTCTTGATTTATTTTGGAAAATTCCTAAGGAACCATTAAGGACAAACCAGGCTCTTTTCTAGGATGCAGCTCAGGGTGGTTTGCACAGGACTCAATGCCCTGAATAAGGAGAAGGAATTCACAGGGCACTTGAGGGGAACAAGAAACTCCAAGCCATCTCCTACTGGGAAACACAAAGAGCACAGAGAATCCAGTGAGCTGACTCTGCTGGGAAGGGACTCAAAGGAGAGGTTATAGAATAGTTTTCTGCAGAGCATCCTTTTTTCATTTCTCAGAGAAAGACTGGAAAATGAGACACACTTGGAAGGGATCCAGATGGAACTGAGAAAAGAAGTTTTTATGCCACTGAGATGAAAAGGCCCAACTGAAGCTGCTGTTAGTGAGGAATGGGAGCAAAACACATCAGCTTGCACCTAATGGTTGAGGGTTTGCTGTTGTATTTCCTAACCAAAATCTGGAGGAAACAAATTTGGTGTAGATCCAACCAAAGTAGATCTTGCATTTTTCACCCTGAAATGAAAACCAGGATGTCAATTAATCCAGTACGAAACATTCTCTCTGACCTTGGAATGAAATATTTTCTGTTCAAGATCCTGTAAAAATAGCCAAGGAAATGGAAGGTTTGATTGACCAAAGAGGAGGAGCTGTGGCATCTCCCTTTTATCCTGTTTTTGAGACCCTGTCTCTTCCTGCTCTGAGGAATAAATGTCATTCAGCATAATTTCCTCAAGCTGCAATCTGCTCTTGGAAGGGCTGCCTGGTGTGGCCCTTGTTGATGCTGATAATCCCAGGAATGGTTCTGGAGCCCTCCTTTTGACCCAGGTGCACCCTAAATATTTCCTTTCCCATCTCCCTTTCAGGAATGCCATGACCAAACCATCCTGTTTAAACACAAATCCAGATGTACATGGAATTGCACTGACCAGCTCTACACCTGGAAAAGCCTCAGTGCGTCACCACCTTCGTTTTGCAGGAATGAAGAGCAATTCTTCCATTAAAATTCACCTCCCAGCATTGGATTTATTTCCAAAGAACACGGGCTCTCATGCTCCAGGGAAGTGTTTCTGGAGAGAGCAAAGAGCTCCACCCAACCCAGCACTGCAGAATAAAACAAAACTGAGTTCAACAGGCCACAAGGGAAGGAGGGCAGAGAGAGAATGAATAAAACCCAGGAGAAGACAGACTAAGACTCTTGGGGAGGCTTTCACTGAGTGGCAGTGCCAAGGACACCCCCTTCAGATCCCCCTGCTCCCAAGGGAGCAGCACTGGCAGCAGCCCTGGAAACTGGGAAAGGAATGGAGGAGACTGGGCTCCAGGACCTGACCACAGCCTGGTCCCAGGCACAGACCTTACCCTGATTTATTTGTCTTTTGCTGGGTTTCAGACCAGCTCTGAGAAGGTTTAAGAGCTCGGTCTGTGAGGATTCCAGCCTATGGAATCCTCTGTAAACTCGAGCACCTTTCCACAGCACAGCTACAAAACGCTCAGAGCTGCACCCCGAGGGTCACTTGCAAAGGACAGTTGGGATTTGTGAACACCAGACAACGTCACTGCTCTGATTCACCCCCTGCACCTGCCACGCACAAATGTGTAGAAATGGAATTTTTAATACACCCATCTTTTGGCACAGCATAGCACCCATCTTTTGAAGAGAATTATTTTAAATGCCCCACTGGCATGACTGGGAGAGGACGGTTTACAAGAGAACCCAGGGAGTTAAAAGGCAAGATATCAGGAGAGTTCTGTCCTTCACAGGTTCCACCAGGGAACAGATACGCTTTAGTTTTTTATTTTTTTGTGGGAAGTGAAAGCTGGGGAAGGCAGCTTTTGGGGAACCTCATTGACAAGCCCCCTTTTCTTAAAAAAGTTTTTTTTTTTAAGATTTTAAGAGGTGCTGAGTGATGCAGCTGCTCCCCATGGTGTCAGAACAGTGCATGGAAATGGTGTAACTGGGGACTGGATATCTGGGAAGAGAGACAAATCCCTGGAGGCAGCTCTCCATACCTTTTGATACCTAAATAACCATCTGGCTTGTGCCAATGTGGTTCAACGAAATATTAGGCAGATGTAGTAGGTAGGGAATTTGATTTCAGTTAGTGTCAGAAATCACAGACATTGTGATTTCAGACCATGTATTTTTTAGCTATTTTCAGCGGATCTTTTTTATTTGACTTTTATTTTGAAGCTCCTGATTTTAGGCTGTTATTTTAAACTTCTCTCAGCTGGTGACTCTGATTGCTTTTCAAACCTTCTATTTTACAACCTTTGTACTCTTATGCAGGAATCCAGGCCAAGTTCCCTCCTTCTGTTCTCTTTCCAGTGTTTTTGAGCTTTCAAGTAAGCAAAATGCAATTTGGGGCTGCTGGGGCTGGGAGCCTTGGAAGACACCAAGATGGGTTTCTTTTGTTAATTTTTTTAATTGGCTTTTCTACATTGGACTAGTCACCATCCATGTGGATTGTTCTCTACACCTATACCTTGTTTAGCTGAGCACAATTAAAATACAAAGTGCACAGGATTTTTGCCTGCAAAGCAAAGGTGGATGCTGCCACATAACAAGAAGAAATTAAGAAGGGGAGCAAATTTTACAGCTCTCCTGTGATCATTGTTCAAAGGAGAATTCTCATGAAATGAGAATGAAAATCTAATTGATGGCCTGATTCTCCACGGCTGTGCAGCCACCCTTCCCTTCTCTGCTTCTAATAAATGCTCTCTGCCTGTGCCCCCACCCAGGCAAGAAAAATCCATGTGACCAGATAGGGAGACCTTTAAGAAAAGACCAATATTTGCATATCTATTATGGCTATACTCAGTGTTATACTTGTTTCATTAAAATTTCTATTTGGATAATATGTAAGGTCAATACTGTCACTGTTCTGGAAAATTCATTTATTTTAAAATTAAAGCCAAGCACAGCAAGTACGATTCTCCCCGTGCCCCCACCTGAATAAATGCACTGAGCTTGACAGGGTCAGTCAGGGAAAGCAGAATGGGGCCCGGTGTGTTTAGAGATGGGGTCTGGGAGGGAGAAAAACCTCCTAGTTACATGGATCCCAATTTTCCGGGTAAATCACTTGTTACAGGTGTCCTGCGTTCCTGCTTTTTGATATTCGGGGGTTGGTTATTATTTCAGCTGGGTGCCTACTGAGGTCCATTAGCTTTCACACACCAGTTAAGGCTGTCAATTGCTGGGGTTGAAACTACACAAAGAAATACTCAGGATTACTTAAAAACACGGCGCTTCCCTAAGGTTTCCAGCTTTCAAGCCTCAAGCAGCATTTTCACGTGAATTTGTTGAGAAGGCTGGAGATGGGAATTCTTATCCCAGGTGAGGAAGGGGATCACTGCTTTTGGAGCCAGGTGTCAGTGGGTTTCCTGGTCTGTTTTTGGGTCATTAACATTATTTTATGGCCTGTGCTTTGTCTGGTTTTAGTATTTGCAGAGTTTGGGCTCTTTTGTGTGGTCAGTTGCTGTTTACAGCTATTGCTTAACAATCCTTAAAATGGCATCTGGTTCAGCCCTCTGAAATCAGGGAAGGAGAAGAAATGATCTAGGACAGCCACTCTGGAAGTCACCTTCAAAGTCTCACAATATTATATTAAAAGCAAAACCTATTTTCAACGTGCACCAAGGGAAATTGTGTATTAAGGTGGATCTGTTTTAATTTGAACATTTCTGGTGTAAAATCATAGCTTTTTCAATGCTTCATTTTGTGCACAGGAACTTTCTATGTATCTATTCAGTCCTCCTGAAATCACAAATTTGTTTGTTGAATGATCATGTTTGTTAAATGATCATTTTTATTAAATAACCATGAGCTGGTTACCTTCACTTCCACCCTTAAGGCTTGAAGGCATCAGATGGTGTCTGTTACCCTTTTCCAAGGTGTTCGTGGTCTCTTATATGTCAGATGAGCTCAGAGCTTTAATCCCTGTCCCAGGTGTGCCCAGCACAAAGAGCAGGATCTCGAGCAATAATCTCCATGTCAGTCTCCACAGACAGAGTCAGGACTACACCCACCCAGGGGAGAGGAGCCTCTCTTGTCAGCAAAGGTTTTTCCTCCAGCAGCAAAGGAATATTTGCATGAATGCTTACAGTGTGTGGTCCTTTCTCCAGGTCTGTTCCTGAAAATTAATTTCATTTGCAGATGAGAGCCTGGGTGAAGTCAAAGTCTGCAGGAAAGCAATGTCTAAAGTCACCTTTCTCATTCAGCTCCAGATCCTGTGCAGTGAGCTGGTAGTAGGATAAAATTATTGTTTTATGGGAGACTGGATCCCAAAAGTGGGGTTCATCCCACTGAATTTAAGCATCTCGAGGTTGGCTGTATCCTTCAGGGTTATGGGAAAGAACTGGTTTCTCCACAGGGCCCATCAGTGGCAGAGTAATTGTGTTTCCGAGTCTGTGGCAATTAACTTCTAGACACACAGAGCTGGGCCATGGGAATCTCAAATTGCCTGATAGAAACCTTGATGGGGGGAAAACAGGAACTGAAGAATCCCAAATCCACAGCTTGACTGCTGGTCTGTCTTCCCTTATTTTAATTCCTGATCTATTAATGAAACACAGATGTGCAAATAGCTTCATGCATGGTGTTATCCTGGGGATCCTGGGAATGCAGAAGGTCTGGAATGGGAAACCTAAAATTCAGAAGAGTCACCAGGGCAGTGCCCAGCACCCTGGGTGTTCTGCAGAAAAGCCCAAAGAAGCAGAAACTTGCACCCTGCCAGTTTTTCTGTGCTGTAGAAATCAGGGACTGGTCTCCTGCACATGAGGTTGTGCTGGAGCTGAGCCTTAGGTCATCACTGTGAGGGCAGAGGACTTGGGAAAATTCAGATCTCTGCTCACTCTTGTAATCAGAACTCAATAGTTGTGAACCTCAAGGCCAGAAGTGACTGCTTCAATTGTGTTTCAAAAGTGCTGCTAAATGCTGGTTGAATGTAGCCAGCAAAAGTACAGAAAATCAAACATTTGCTACTCAGCCAGAATCAGGCAAAGTTTCTATTAAGGATGTGGAATTATTCCTATCAGAAAAAGATTAAATTGGGCAGCATTTCAGCAATCACCGGTGTATATATGTATTTATCATCTCATTAGAAATGATTAAAGTGGGGTTTTTTTTCAGCTTAGTAAATGCCAAGATCTAAGAGAAGCCTGAATGATGGTAAAATGAAGTCATCACTTTAACATCAGTGAGCAGGAGTTGTTAAAATTGTAATTTCGTTCCAGCGCTTCACCCCTGAGCTGAGAAATCCAATCTTATCGTTGTAGCAACCAGTGTTATCACAGGGGAATAGAAAGGAACATCTGGATGCAGCAAATCCACGGCATTGACCTGGAGAGGCCAAACTGTGATGCTGGCCAGGACTGGGAGAGAGGGGTGAACGGGGCTAAAGGCCAGATTTGAACCCCGACAGGATAAATAAAGCTCAGAGGGGGAGTCCTGGGGATTCCTGACCCTGGCAGCAAAGGGATTCTCTAAATTTCAGCTTGATCCTTCTTCTGGGCTGGGAGATGAAGATTTTGCTGGTTATGACACAGGGGCAACAGCACTGCAAAAAGTTCCAGAGGATTTTAAGACTGAGCCTTACTGCAGGGAAAAAAGTGGCAATTTTCATTGGAAAAGGAGAGGTGGAAGAAGTGAGGTGTCAGTCCACAGGAGGTGGTGGGGAGGTGCATGGCAAGAGGGGCAGGGACAGGGTGTGAGATGGAGAAGAACACCCTGGAAAAGGGGAGTCTGCTCTGCTCTGAAAGAGGAGTATTTGTCAAAGAAATGCAACTTTCTGCCTGGCACTACTGAAGCAGATTAATAAGGCTGCTCCATATGGCCATGGAGATTCCCTCAGCCTAAACATGGCTAAGGAATGTTTTCAGGAAGTGGTGTTCACACTCAGACATTTGTCACCCTGAGAGTGGCCTCGCACGTGAGGTTCTGCAGTGCTTATCCTCGTGCACGGGATGCTTCATGCCTCTGTGAAATAAGGGCTGTTCCCCCTCCACAGGTGGGAAAAGTGAACCACAAGAGCAAAGACCAACATTTACAAAATTCACCTCTTGATTTTTAGTAATCTCAGAGATTATTAAAAAAAGCGCCAGATTTTAAACTAAAATGAGGCCATGAAGAGGCTCAAGAGCAGCACAAGGGTTAGAGTGTACTGTCCTGGTGTCGGTTCTTTGTGTCACCGTGGGTGTTGCTGAAGAGGTTGTTTGGCTACTGCTTATCAGAGCCAGCTCTGCTGCAGGCTGGCACTGCCCAGCAACGGGTGACAGAACCCACAGGGGCAGAGGCCTTCCCCTAAACATCCACCTGCAGATAAATAACTCCTGACCTTACCAGAATGGCTCGGTGGCAGGGCTCAGCACAGCTGGGGAAGTCACACATCTGTTTAACTCCGTGAGCTGCATGGCTCTGACCTCCTGACACCCTGGCTGCTTTTCTTGCCCGGGGCTGCTGGTGTCCCAAAGGGAGGCCAGTCACACTGAAGTTCAAAATGACAGCCTGGCTGCTCAGCTTCAGGCACTCAGGTGCAAAGCCAGGCTGGTTGCTCAGGAGGAGATTCAGTCCTTTAGCTGCTTGTTTGCTGCACAATCATATCCACAACCACACCAGGATCTCACAAGGAGCCCTTGTTCTCTTTCTCCTCTCAGGTTTCTCAGCTTTCTGTCTCCACATGCTTCCCCGGCATTTTGGCCTCTGTGTCTCTACATAGCCCTGACCAGACTAGATAATTCTTTTCATTTGTTCTCTAGAAATGGCAAACATTAAGCTCTAAATGCCTCTAAAAGTAACTCGGTTGTAATCTTTCCTTCGAGATTTCTGAAAGTTCTTGTCTTTGGCTGTGCAGTTCAGATTGAGCATGTGCTGCATATTCAGCCTGTATTTTCTTTTAGCTGACTTCCCATGTAATGTTGCTTTTTCTGGATTTTCCATAGAGTGAGCTATTGGCTGGACCCAATTCCCTGCCACTGTATCAGTGTCTGAGGTGGTGAAGTGGCTGTAAACATGAACAGTGTTATGTTGTGTTTGTGAGTGCAAATGTATGTTTAAAGACAGGTTTCTTTTGAAAACAGACTCAGAATACACATTTACCCTGAAATACTAAGGACAATCCAGCTCAATACCAGCACATAAATATCTGTGTGTTAATGTATTTATGTTCATGTGTGTCCTGTGCTGGAATAACTCAGAAATACCCCTAAAATCACACACCATCGGGGTGAAGGGCAAGGTAAGAGCAAAACCAGATGCATCCCCTGTCTCCAGGGCAGTTCCCCTGTGGGAGGAGACAGCCCAGCACAGCAGGCAGCAAATGGCTTTTCCCAGGGCAGGGAAGTGGCTGCTGTGTAGGCAGGCATGAAGGAAAAGCCCTGCATTACCTCTATTGTCAGTCTGCCTGTCAGACTCCCTTGTTAGGCAGGGCCAGGGAGATGGAAAATAGACCAATATTTAGCTTATCTTTGTGTCTATGTGTGAAGGCAACAATTCTATTTTTACAAAAATGCACTTGGCTGTGTCCCAAGTTAAATGTACAAGACGAAGATAACCCTGCAGAGGGCAAGATGAAGGGGAAAGAGACCCTTCTGGACCTTTGGTGCTTTTGGTTTTCTGTGGTCAGTGGTGAATGCATCTTTCTGAGAAGCTTTTCCTTTAAAGATGGACAGTAAAGCAAAATAAAAAGCCTTTTTATTCACTTATACACAGTGGATACAGCATTTCTNTATATATATATATATATAAATAGCAGGGTTTTCTTTTATCCAGTTCCCCTGTATCTTAAAAAAAATTATCTTAAAATTATATTAATTTGTCTGTTTAAGGCAGGGTTGCCTGAACAGTAGGTTTATTTATTTTAGTATTTCACTGTTGGCAAGAAGTGGTTTTGTGTTAAGCATTTGACCATTTCCCCAGCAGATTTTGCTGCCACCATTTAAAAAGAGGTGAACATCATTAAAAAAACCCTCCCAGGTATAAAATAGACAATAAATATAGGTGAGGGTTTACCCAGAGGGATCAGGCTGCCCAGTGCCCACGGTGCCCTGGTCACAGGTACTGGGTTTGTATCTGGCTCCCCAGCGTGCTGTGGAATTTGAATTCTTCCCCTCACACAGCATGGACAAGCTCTCACACTCGTTTTACTCCAGGCTCTTTTGCAAAGGCAAATGTCCCTGCTGGAAACTAATCAACATAATTTTTTACTCTTCACTGAGGTCTATTAGCAATCATTGCGGTGGTCTCGGGCTATAAACGGGGACGAGCGTATTCCTAAATTCAGACCCAGGAACGTTTTGTGTTTTCTATAAAATATTCTCGCCTAGGCTTGTGTCTGGCCAGCCTCTTTGGGGGCTTTTTGTGTTTTCTCTTTTCCCCTAGATGCTGTAGCTGGCTGTCAGATGGGGAGATGCTGCTGAGAATATTGAAAAAGCTCAAATGAGAATGAATAGGAAAACACAAACTCTAATGTCACTGCTCTTCCAGCAACCCTGCACAGCCTCTTCCTATAGATGTGCACAGCAAGCAAATATTAGTTTCATTAAATGAGACATAGACAGTTTTTATGCTGTCTGCTGATGGAGAAGACAATAATTGTTTCCACCATACAAAGGCAGCCACAGATTTTCCGCTGTAAAATCCCACTGGACACAAAGTGCTGCAGATTTTCATGGCTAAGCTCAGCAAAGCTGTTCTTGGTGCAGACTTTATCTGGTTCTGGCTCTGTAGAAACTTGGTTGGCCCAAAGGTTACAACCAAAGGACTGGTTTGTGTTAAGGATAAACAAGCAACTCATTTACAGTGTAATAGTGCAACCTAAATGATTTGCCAAACCCCAGCAGGGAATTCGGTGGAGTAAGGGTGTGTGGTGCTACATTCCCAGGTGGCTGCAGAAACCACTGCCCAAATTTCTATTTTCTATGGAGTATTTATGTTCAGAGCAGTTTACTTAATTGATAAACACAAATTTTGGTTAAAATTTCCATCCCTCGCCCTGGCTTCTCCAAGAGCCTGGGGATGGAGGCCGTGGTGTCTCCCACGCCCGCAGTCAAACTGCACCATTGCCCACTTGGGGAGGATTTAAACCCAAAAGGAGTGTGAAAAATTAAAATTCTCATGTACTACAAGAGCTCGCCCATTTATCGGAATATAAATTATAAGGATCATTAATTTGTGCCTATGTAAATGAGGGAGTGGAGAGGCTTTGCTGATTACCAGCAGCGGCGTGTGATGCACTCCATGGCAGCCACGCCAAGGATGGAAAGTGTTGATTGCCTCGGGGTTTAACCCTGCAGCTTTCAGCGGTGCAGGAGCAGCTTGTTCTGCTCTCCAGGTGGCTCTGGAGCACAGGCAGGAAAGGTCACAGGAGCAATCAAGATCAGCAGATCCCTCCTCAGGTGGGGACCCCCGTGGCTGCAGGATGAGCTGCTGAGGCTGAGCTAACCTGGAACACACATTTGCTTTTCAATGTCCTCACTGTGTTAGAGACGTTTTCTGATTCATTAATCTGTGTCTGTATTTCCACGAGCACGGACAACGTTTGCTGTTCCTCGCTGCATGTCTGGGTTTCGTCCTTGCTGGGTTTTTTGAGAGGTGAGAACAGGAGGAATTAAAAGGTTAGATTGTTTTGATAACGTGTGTCTCTGCAGGACCGAGGCATCAGCTGACAGGCTGCTTCGAGAGCTTTGCTGATGGCATGACTTTAGGAAGAATTCTCTAAAAAATAGTAACAGTAAGCATCTGCAATTATCTGATTTAATTTTTTAATATAACTGAAATTTTCTAAAATATTTGGTATTTTAGAGACACTAATTTGTTTGCAGTTTAGAGGAGCTGAACATCCGAACTCTTTCCATCACATCTGGAATTTTGTACGGGAATTTCAAGTGGAAACTTAGAGGCCAGACAAATTTTTCTCCCTTTTTTGTCTTTACTATTCCCACAACGAAGCACATTTGCTTCAGGAGCCCTTGCAACCCCTCAGCAGCTGCCCTGCCCAGCCCTGGAGCAAGGGGCAGCTCTGCAGGGCTGTCTCCAAGGCACAGATTTGTCAGGAGAAGTCGCTGACCTCCTTGTTCCCTCAGCCCCGGAGATCCTCTGCCCTCTCATTGCTGAGTCTCCCCCGGGAGAGGGGATGCTGCTGCCTGCCCTGGGGCAAGCAGAGCTTTTAATCTCATCATCTGTCCCAGCTGCCATCCCTGCCGAGGCTGGAGAGGCGCTCTGGGAGCTGTCCCCACACAGCAGAGCACAACACGTCCAGTCCAGAGTGTCCCCTAAATGAATCCTCAACATTTTCATCAGAGACACTCCTGCTGCACAATTACGGATTGTGACTCCTCCACGTTTTTCCTCAGGCAGAGAGGTGTGTAAAATCTGATTGATGTTTAAAAATGCCAAAAATCTTATTAATTCTTCAGTTCAAGGAGTGTTTCTTTGGGTTTTTGTGTACCAGTTGGAGGGCAGGAGGGCGATGCAGCACACTGCCAGAACCAAGTTCTTTACACCGATACTGAACTCCTTTAAAACTGTGTTTGCCATGGAGCTTGGGACTAACTGGGGAATGCACCTGCAAAGGTTAAGGTAGCTGGTAAGAGGTACAACAATCCCATGCTGACCTCTTTCTGCCTAGAAAACAGCCCCGTCTGCAGAAATTCAGAGCTCTGGGTGTCTGCCAGCACAGAGATGTGCTGCTGCCCTTCCTCAGAAGCAGAGCACTCTAGAGCAGGATTTGTGCACCCATAAACCGCATGGAATTGCCAATATCTGCCTTTCCTCCAGGATCACTGAATTCAGACCAGAGGACTGGGTGTGCCAGGGCTTTTCCCTGCTCATTGTCACTCATGGTCACTCACACCACTGGTTTTCCACTGGATCAGGTGTGTTTGCTCTGTGCCACATGGACATATATTCTGATGTCCAATTTGCTGTTCTGGATTGGAAATCCTCCGCAGTGGTTGGTACAGATATTGTTTTGTTGGATGAAAATCCACCCACGTGCTGCACACGCTGAATCAGAGCCAAGGTTACTTCACTTCTAAATCTCCAGTGACCACCCGGTAAATAACAGCTCTTGAAAGCCCGAGTCTATTAGCAGGAAATACAACTGCAGATCACTCCAGAAGGAAGGACTCATTGCAGCGAGGTTAGCAGGGAGGAGAGGGAAGAGGGTTCTGTAGTCGCTTGATTGGGTTTATTAACGCAACAGCCACCACTGCATTAGCAATTCTATTCAGTGTGTAGTGAGTGAGAAAATCAGACTCCTTCCAGTTCCTGTCATTGGTGTGGAGCTGCTTTCTGCTGGAAATGGGAGGGATAAATGAAATTATCCCAGGGAAGGAGGTTATGCAAGCATTGAGGTGACAGCCATGGGTGCTGGCCGCTAATTGTGGAGCCACCGTGGGTTAGAGCAAGGTCTTAAATCCTGCTGTTGAGAGCTTTTATTCTCTGACCCGCCTCGCTGCAGGGGAATGGGTTTCAATTTGGAATAAATTCTGACCCAAATAATTGGAAGTTAATCTCGCTTCATTTTACATAATGCTTTATGGTAATGCAATTGTAGCGTGTTTAGTGTGGGGCACAGAGGGCAACAGTCTACAGAAGCTGACATTTTGCATAAAGAAACAAAAGGAGGTCCTGAGTTTATCTAATCAAACTGATAGCAGCAGTTGAGAAGATTAACCTTTCTAATAATGACTTCCCCTCTTTTATGTGGTTTGGGGGGGTGGTCACTCGCAGGTATTAATTTGTGACACTCAACAATTACGTTCTGTGCAACGTGGTAAATGGGAGCTGAACAGTTTACTGGGTCAAGCAAATGCAGAAGAGATCAGACCAAACAGGGTGAAAAATGAACTCGAACAGAATAAGTGTATTGCAGGTCAAGTGCTGCTTGAATGAAGCAGTGCTCAGTGGAAGTTGCTGGATACAAAACACTTCCCATCTTGGGGAGTTATCGGAAAATATGCACCCAGTGAACCAGGAAACTGTGAAATTATTTAATAAAATTAATCCCCCGCTGCGAATAGGAAAAATGTCAGATTTATTTTGCATCTAGATTTCCATCCCAGCAAAATATGAATTTATCCCTGGATTCTTTTGTCCCAATTTTAACATTTGCTCTGTTGTATTGAACATAGTCCTATACCCAGTCCATGTTTTCATAGGAAGTGTCAAGTTAGCATAAAAAAATAAGGAAACAATGTGTTTTCAAATGGGATTTAAAATCACAGTACTTGTGTTTAGCTTACTTTCAGGTGTAAGCCAAATAATTTTATTACATATCCTTATACATCCGATATTTGTTTTATTTGTCAGCACAGCCTCATGTTCCTTGATCTGGAAGATAAAGACATTGATTTCCCACATCCCTACCAAGGTTTCCTGAAGGAATATTCTCTCTAACTCCTATTGGGAAGTGGAACTTTTCACACCAGTTAATGCTGTTTTTCCCAGCTCTGTCGTCCTGTCTCCATCTTCTGCTTCCCTGTCAGCCATGGCATTTCTCAGTCCTGTCACACCCTTCCCAGAGTGAGGGATTCAATGGCCTGACCTGCTTTTACCTCCACTTCTCCTTCTCTTGGCCTCCCCAGGCCACCACCTGTACAAAAGCAGCTCCCGGCTCCCTTTGGCAGCACCTCCAAAGGGTGAGGGAGTTTTTCCTTAGCTGCAGCTGGTTCTGCTGCAGTGTTTGCCTGCCAGCAGCCAGAGCAGTCCCAGCAAGGAGCACATGGACAGACCTTCCTCTCCAGTGACAGAGAGCGGCACTTGTGGTGCCTTGGCCCTGTCTGGGTCAAGCTGGGTTGCTCTTGTCCAGCAGTGTGATGCCCTAAGGGCTGGTAAAAATAAGACGCAGACAAAAGAGTACAGGGAAAGGGGGATTACCTTCATTTTAATGGGATCCCAGGTGCACAACTCGTCCCAGGTGGCAACAGCCAAGCAGCATCCCCCCAGTACAACGCGGATACAATTGGATGGAGCTCAGCAATGAGCAGATCAACCTAAAATGCCCAATAAGAAACTGAACAAATGAGGGAACTGTCCCCCATTCTAATGACCCCCCCAAGGGAGACTCCAGCCCAGCTGAACAAACCTGTTGCAGAGAGGAGGCTCCGGGCAAGGCTGGAGCCTCTGCTTTGGAGACACTCGGGATGTTCCGTCTGCTCCCCTCAGAGAAGCCCCAAGCTGAGCTCAATCTCAGCCTCCAAGGGTTCTCCACATGTAGGGCTGAGGGACAGGGAGTGTTTGTGAAGGGTACAAGGAAAGGGAAAGGGGATAAAAATGTATAAAAGGGGTATAAAAAGTAAAGACAAAAAACCATCAGGCATCAGGGTCACCCCCAAAGAACCGCGGGGCCTCCTGCCAGTGCTGGGTCCAGGGGACACTCCTGCTCTGGGGACAGGCAGGACCGAGGGACTGGAAGCTTCCAGCCCCACTGACTGCCCCTCTCAGAGCCCCGTTGTGAGCTGAGCTGTGCCATGGTCAGCGTTGCCTCTGACCCAGTGCTGGGGCAGCCACTTTGAGCGATCACGTTCCCCGTCCCAGCTCCAACAGCTCCCATTAAAAACCCTCCTTTGAACTCCCCTCTGCTTCACTTTCTCTGGGATTCAGCCTCTGTCAAAACACCTCTTGGATGAACAGAATTAGGACAGAAAGAGGAGGGCACCTTTTCTCTGCCTGCACAGGAGAAGTTCGGGACTGAAATTGTCAGTGCTCTTTGAAAGCTGAGCTATTTCCATGAGGGTGCCTTAGGAGTGCAAAGTGTTATTAGAATATGCATTATTATTTTGAATTTCGCCTGTCAGTGCTGACATCAGTGACAGGAAAGGGCACTACAGTGGAAATATGATCTGTTCACCTTTCCCCAACATGATGCAGCACAAAGACAGGTGATTGTTACACTCTGCTTTGCCTTGGTAGCTCGGTCCCAAAGGTATTGTACTGCTGGATGACATTGTGCCGGAGTGTCTGATTTTATTTTGAGTAAGTCATGCCTCTTTCTACATAGATAATGAGCCCACCATGCACCTGGCACAGGCTGAGCAGCGTTGTTCAAAACAGGAGAGCCTGAGCATGCCTGAAAGTGAAGTTCTCTCATAAGTATAAGCTGCAAACCCTTATTCACCATTAAATCAAATCAATGTTAATTTGTGAACTAATTAGCATTTCAGGCTTGGGGCTTTTTTTTTTTTCCAGGAGTGTGGTGATTTTGTATATAATGCTGTGTGATTGTACCGAAGTACATAATTATGGAGCTGAATGCATTGTCTCCTGCTGACACCTTGCAAAAGGAGTTTCTTTCAGCAAAGGATGCTCGCTCCATCTGAATTAAAACACAGACCCCCAGCCAAGCCCCATGCATGGACCCAAAGCTGAGGCAATATCAGAATTTAGGGGTCTTGTTGAGAAAACAGGCTGGAAATCCATTAACTGAGTTTACTCATTCCCATTTCTACTCTATTTTAATGAGGGAAAGGCAAGATACCCTTTGGTGTGAGACAGATGATGAGACAGGTATTCTGAGTGGGGAGTATGCATCAAAGAAAACGGAGTGGTTTAAGGAGTTTTTTTTTTTTAAACTCTGAAGTCTGACTGCTGGAGTGCAGGAACTGTCAGTACTTGCTCAGCTCAGTGCTCATTTTCACCCAGAATCCTCTCCCTGGCAGCAGCCAGCACCAGGCAGCAGGAGATGGTGTCAGGAATTTTGTAATGGCTCTCTCCTAAGGAAAAACTGATGGAAATCTCCTCTGCATTTACCTCTATTTACCCAGCAACAAGCACTTTAATTTAGATACTCTTACCCACACTCTGGTTTGCTTTAAAAACAGTTCTAATAATATTTATGTCCTTTGTGATCTTTGATGGCATCAATTCTGTTTAAGTAACATGGTTAAGATAAAAGCCTCTTTCTTACCAGAGTGCAGAACACACAGAATACAACAAAGAAAGTGCCCCTGGCAGGGGGAACACTGCACCCAGCTGATGTGAATATATGAGAGGTAACACAGCATCTCTTGTGGCTGCAGTTTGGAACCCTGTTAAAAAACAAAACAAAACAAAACAAAACAAGCTGACCAACATATAAATTGTAAAAGGTTTTGCAAAACTGAAGTCGAGCATGTGCACACAGCTCCTTGTAGGATCTCTGAGTCGAGCAGCAAAATTTCACATCCCCAGGAAAGTTTTGTCCAGGTGAGAGCTCCTGCCCAGCTGCTCCCAGGAGTCGGACTGTGGCTGGTGGTTCTGCTGGGATTCACTGCCCTCCTCTCCTGGCTTGGTGGGGTGAGTGTGGGGCTGGCAGAGATGTTTTGGATGTTTGTCCTTTGGGACTGAGGGGTTATTCCTGCACCAGACTGACTCAGAACCACGATTCACACCCTTCTTGAGTAACTGAAGGATTAAAACTCAGTTGTGTTGGAATTTAATTGGTCATGTTCAGCTGCCTGGGTTGGACTCTGCATGAGCTGCCTGGGACACGTCATGCTCCCAAGCTGTTGTTTTGGCTCTCTCTGTAGTTTTAGGGAGTTTTTTTGGGTCTGCTTCCTTCCCAGAGCTTGGGCTTGTTGCAATTGGAAAAGCTGAAGATTTCAATTTTCAGTCTGGTGTTCTAGGAAAGTGAAGCATTTTAGATTTCTCTGTATTCTTAACCTCTTGGTCATTCTTCTGAGGGCCTCAGCTCATTTCAGCCAAATCTGACAGGCCATTAAGTTCCCTCAGACCTCATACAGGTGAAAGGCTGAATTGATTCTCAGCCCTGAGGAACAGTTACACACTGAGATCCCAAAGGTCCTGCCTGACTCATCTGGGAGCTGCTGGAAGTCCTGTGCCTGGATATTCCCTTTATTCCCGGCTTGCCTGTGAGATTGAGTTGCCTAAGGACTCAGACAAAGTGGTTGTGACAGTTCAGCCAGCTCATTCTCTCCTGCTCTCAGGTCCAGAAAATCTTGTACCTACACATGATTCAGCTGCTCCCACCAACTCCAGTAACCGGCCTCATAACACTCAAATATATTTATTTATTTATTAAACTCGCCCTTCCCCTAAATCACTCCATCAATTACCTCTATTACAATTTAATGAAATTTTGTGAATCTCAACCCACCTTTTACAAGCAGTCATGCTACTTCTGAAAATCTGCATTATTAGAGGCAAACTGGATGAGAGGAGAATTTTCAGGTTTTACCATGACTTTCTCCTATTTATATGTTTCAGGCCTTTAAATGGTTTAATATTTCTCCCAGTTGCATTTTCTGATTGATTGTACACAGTGCTGCCTTTGTGCAAACACCCAAACATTCATATTTTCAGTGAAAACAGCAGAAAAAAAAAGTTGAACTATTTAGAAAAACACAATTGAGCCCGAGAACCACAATAATTATATCCCTGGTTATTTTGGGACAGAGAAATATTTCAATCTACACTCTGTGTTTATATGCTAAAAATGTTTCTTCTTGTCTGAAGTAGCAAATTTACCTCGGGGAGCTTTTATTTTTGGTTACACGCTTAATGTAGAACAATATTTGCATCACAGAAAGATCACATCGTCCCCTTGCCTATTTCAGCTTTTCCATACCAAACCTCAGGCTTTCCCTATTTATTTGTAAAATTGTTTTTGTTTCCAGTTGGGATCAGATGTAAAATGGAAAGATCAGGGCACATTAGAATTTGTAGTTAGGGCAGAATTCTGCTCCAAGTGCAGAGGGTCAAACTGTGGAGGCGAGGAGGGGGATGCACAAGACAAAGGGAAGGGTTATGAACAGATTTTTGGAAATCTGATTGATTTACTGTGCAAAAGAGCAAGAGATGAGGACAGGAGGAGTGATGTATTAAAGCAAGGAAAGCAAAATGTATTCATAATCACACCACTCATGATTTTATACTTCCTAAATTTTGAGGTGAGTGGTCTTGCCTGTTTGGGAAGAAAGGTGGCACTGGCTTATCCATCAACTAGGAACCCTCAGGACATATTCCAGGGAGAAGATAAAGAGAAAATATTAATTTTTAAATATTTGTGGAGAAATTGCAAGGACGTTTCAGCTTGTGTGGCCAACACCAAACTGCTGAAGCATTTCCCTGGCATCCCCCTGTTTGCAATGAATTTATGAATGAATTATTAATTGGATTCTATTGTTACTAGGAATATCTTTTAAAAAAATTTAGGCAAATATTAGAAAATCAGAGCAACTCCAGAGATCAGGTCTGTTCTAATTTCTAGCAGCAGCTGCAATATCAAAGGGGTTAATTTAGATCATCAAGGTTTCATCTCCTTGCCCTCTAAGGTCGGATTCATAAAGCTGAAGAGATGAATTCGGAAATTTCCAGAGACAAATGGAGGAGAAAATCAAGATATATGAAAAAGGAGGGTGGGAAATTAAGTTTTGTCTCAGTGTATGTGGCTACCAAACAGGGCTGGAAATTCACTTACATTCTTGCGCAGGAAAGGTGGTGAGATGTTTCCCTCACATCCCGGGCCAGCTCTCAATATTGAAGCAGATCAATGATCCTTTTAGTCTCCATCTCTGCCTAACGCTGGGGAGAAATGCAGAAATCCTTGACGACGCATTAAAACGGGAGATGGGATTGTTTGCAGCCAGTGTTTGTCTTCTGTTCCTAAAACACAAACACTAATCAGCACTATTGTGCTGCTGCTTCAGCTCCTGTCTTTGTGTCTGGAGTCAACACTGAAGTTCTTGCTGATCTTTTCTGAGCAAGAAAAGATCTCAGCATCCCACACGCTCCAATTCAGGAGGTTAATTGAACCCTGTCTAACTACCACTGTCTTTAGCTGAGCACCATCTCTTCATTAACCTTAATTTAGTTTTGCTCTAAACAAGCATTTCAATCTTTATGGGGAAAAAGACAAACAAACCCAAACCCATAGAAACAAAACAAAACAAGACCCCAAACAAACAAACAAAAAAACCCCAAACAAAAACCCAAAAAATAAACACAAGAACAACAGAAAAACACACAAACACACAAAAATAACCCCCAGCCCAAGGCTGGTGTAATTCTAAACCATCCAGCTCAGAGAGCTGAAGGTGTGAGAGACAATTATGCTTAAATGCTCCTCTAAACAGATGAGGTTGTTGTGGAGATCACTGGATGCAGCCAGGCTCCCAAAAGCTCTGGAGAGCCGTGGAGTGGAGGATGAGCTTTTGGAACAGTGATTTTAAGGAGGGCTATGATAAGTCACTGCTGCAGAGAGAAGGAAAATCACCCGTTCCATGCATCCCTGGTGGGAAGGACGTGGGGAATGGTGCTGGGCTTAAATATCCATTCTCTGGGTATAAATTCCATGTAAACCAAGAGGATAATCAAGAAACCGATACTTAGCCAGGATTTCTGTATTTAGGGGCAGAAGAAGGGGTGATCAGAGAAGGAGAGGATTGGGCTGATGAGCTTTAATGTGTTTTTACTTGAAATATGAAGGTGGGAGGAGGAAAAGAATGTGGTGTTGGTTTGAATCAGTTTTGAGAAAAGACCAAGCCTTTGCACAGCACCCTCATGCACCTTGGTTTATGTCTCAAAAACGATATACAGGCTCTGAGAAAGGATAAATTTGAAGAGCAAGCAGTGGATATTCTTTAAATGCAAAATAGGCTCCTAATTGAGCAACCAAAGCGTGGCTGTATTGTGTCTGGATTAAATTTACAGTGGTACCAGCAGACAGATAACCCTCCTTCCTTTGCAAACAGCGGACAGCTCAAAACCCAGTGAGAGCCCTGCCTTTTAAATTTTCTTCTGTAAATGCTGATTTCAGTCCTATCTGCTTTATATAACAGTTGCAAGTTTAGACACAAACCCAGAAAATGCCAGTGCTCTTTTTTTCTTTTTCTTGATTATGCATGGAAAAAGTCCAGGCTGTTTCTTCCTGCTTGCCTTTTCCAACACAAAGGACAGCAAGGAGCTAAATTTCTGCCTGGAGAATTCTCAGCACAGGTGTGCAGGCAGAGGGATAAATCCCCTGAGCACAGGAGAGGGGAGCAGTCATTACCCAGTTAGAAATGGAGGGGTTTGTTAATTCTCACACTGCTGACGAGCCTTAAGTCATCAGCTCAGTTTGGTTTATGAGCAGAAAGTAATTCTCTCTCTTAATGTGCTCTGGAAATTGTACATTCCCTCAAATTTTTAGCATATCTATGGAGATGGGTGGATCTCTCCCTAAAGGGCTGATGAACAGGGATGAGAAACTGCAGAGTGGGTGAGGGGAGTCCCTTCCCTTCAGCTGGACCTTGACAGGTCCCTTCAGGAGCCAGGAGTGCCTGGGTATGTCCAGAGGCACAGCTGAGCTGCAGACAGTGGTGGAAATGATGGTCTGCCATTAAATTTCTTTTCCAGCTAACATCACTTTCCAGCACAGGGATGCTCCTTACTCCGTGAGGCACCTCTGTAGGAACCCCCAGTGCAGGGATCCAAATTACCTCCTTCCCATTCTGTTTCTCAGATCTTGGAGAAATAAAATCAGAAGCGTGGTCTGTAATGTATTGAGGGAGGAATGCAGCCACAGAGAAACCAGGATTAAGTTCTGATAGCATCGAAGTCTGTTATCTTTTTGCATTTGCTTTTTTATTGTGTGTCCGTGAATCCACACGGTTTCGTAAATTTTCCCTTCCTGATGCATATCTCTTTGTTCTTTGAGAAAAAACCAGCTCAGGAGGCCTGCATTGTTGAATTGACCTCATCAAATTCAGCCCACAGCCTGTAGGAACTTAAAGCAGAAAGTCGTGGAGCACCTGCACAGATTCTTGTTTACTGTAGAAAATCTTATAGGCTTAATAACAAATGTTGTCCTGGTTTATTCCTGAGCTTTCTGAAGCCATCCTTGCAGGGGGAAGACTGTTCAATGTGCTACATTTGGAATTAACAAGTTAATCTATAGCTTCTTGCTGGAAGTGAGGGGAAGCAATTACTGGTGTGTATTAGATCACTTTAATTTCAGGTAGACGTTCAGATACATCTTCATTGGCCCAAAGAAGGGCTGGGGCTTGGACAGAGAGAGGCAGCGGTGATTAGCCAAAGCAGCCCAGGTTCCTTTTCCTCATGAAGCTCAATCAGTCACTCACCTACATGACATTTTTCAAAAGCCCTTCATTACTCTGTGAAGATGCCTGATTCTGTGACAGAGCTGTGCTGTCTGGGGTTGCTGCTTTCCAGGCTGGACCATTGGTGTGTCATGTCCAACAGAAGCCCCAGATTTGGTAGTTTGATGCCAATATGAAAATGACAAACAAAACAAATCAATTAAAATTGTTTTCAGTTATTCTCTGGCACAGGTGACATGCCACAACCAACCACAGAGCCCTCCTACACAGGGCAGCATTGCCATTTGCTTTTCACTCGAATTTCTTCCTGGCAGAAATGTTTCTTGCCCGGAGTTGTTATAAATTGGGTACCCTGCACTGCTGGGATTTGCTCACTTGTGGGGTGAGAGTTTGTCAGCGTAGGACAAGGGCTCCCTCCTACCCCTGGGAAAGCAGAACCCTGCTGTAGCTGCATCTCCCTCCTGCCTCTCCTCTGTGGTGTCTGCAGGATTTCTCAGTGCTGCAGGGCATTTTCAGCTTCGTGTCTGAGTGCTGCTGCAGTTGCCACCTCATTTGCCAGACTGGTGACCAGACCTGCATCCCATTATCCTTCCTGGTCCCTTCCCTCACAGCACCCTCAGAGCTCTGCACTTTCTAATGACCTCCTACTTCTGTCCTCCTTTTTGGTCCCAAGGTAAAGTGAGGACAAAGCAAAATTAATGCAGATGAAAATCATTCAGAGAAAAAATAAATTAGAAGCTGCTAATGTATGTGGTGGAATAATGCAGTGTGAATTTTCAGGCATGACAAACAGGGAGGGCAATTTGTTTTCTCTTATTCCACTGTTTCTGCAGAGCCATGGGCTACGCTGGGTGCAGGGTGTTCCCTGTGCTACCCTGGTGCTCTGTCAGCACATCCCCCTCCTCAGACCTCATCCTCAGCTGTAATTCATCCCACTGTGCCACCCCATTCCTGTAACCCACTTACCCGAGGCTGAATTTAGCCATTAATCTACAAATTTCTGGATTTTTCTGGCTGAGTGAGGAGTCTGTCATAAGAAAATGTGAATTATTTAGAAATGGGGAGCAGGTAGAAAGCGCCTGTGACTGGGAGCAAACAACAGCCCTGTCCAGCTGCAGCCATTGCTCAGTGGGTTAGAGTTCTCCAGCACATGCGAATCATTGGTTGCACTGTGGCACGAGTCATTTCGAGCTCAGGGGTGTGTGGAGGGCAGCAGGAGTGTTGCATGCCATGGTTATACCTGTTTGGGGTGAATCTTTGTGGTTCTTTGGCCATGGAGCCTCTTTTTCCTGCACACCCAGGAGTTACTGATGCAGGAATGCAGCAAAGGCCACAAAGCTGGGAACCAGTGGAGCCGCTTCAGAGGCAGACACTGGAAATTCCTGGAGGAAAGCAGAGCAGGTATGGAAGCAACAGCTTCCACTCATATGGAAGCACTCTGCCTGCTAATGGAAGGGAAAACTGATGAGGGAGTGTGAAGGGGGATTATTACTGAAGTTTTCACACCTTGTGCAGAGCTCCTGCTTCTCTATTCAGACTATTTGCTGACTCATGGAATTTGCAGAGTTACTCTTCTCCCTGGTATGAAATGAGCAGGTGTGGGGGGTTCTTCCTTTTCTTTTCGAACCAACCATTTCCAAAGTTTGGCTTTCTCTGCGTGCAGCAAACACCCTGGTTTTAAATTCAGTAGTGCAAGGCATCCATCCCCATCCTTTCCTCCTGCCTGCACTGAACAGGGAGTTTTGGATGCTGAAAAGGATCTCTCACAGATTGCAGCTCGCAGTTGGGAGTGAGGAGGAGTGATGGGCACCGAGCTATTCTCACATCCCAGTGTGCTTCCTGTAATGTGAGAGGATTATTACTGATGCTCTGCTGGCTCTATTCATTGTTGGGAATGAATTATGCTGTTAAGCTGGGCATTAGCCTAAAAATACCTCCAGTAACTAAAGTGGGGATTATTATTACTGGTTGTGTTTAGGGTTGTTCTTCGAGCCCCACAGGAAGGGAGCCCATTGTGCCAAGCTCTGTGTGTGAGATGCTCCCTGCCCCAGTCAGTGTCTGCCCAAAACCAGATATTTTGGGTGGGGTTGAGGATAAAGCATCCAAATGGGGATTACACAGAGCAGAGATTTTTCTGCCAAAGGATGTGAGGAAGACAGATATCTTCTTCCTCCTGACACTCTGGTTTGTCTGAGGAAAGGACAGCATCTGTCCCCTGCCCTGGTCTGGGTTTGTGTGATGTGGGGAAGAGTCCTCCCACCAAATATTTTCATGCCTGTCTTTATCTGCTCCTACTGGCTGCAGCTCTGTTTGCTCTCCGTGGATTTCCCCGGGATGTCACAGAGTTGTGGGGTGAGGGATGGTGTGGCAGCAAAGACACTGAGAGCAAGTCCAGCTCTGTGTTTTCCTCTTCAATTTCGTCATAGACTTTTAATGGTGAATTATTAAGCATTCAAATCTGGAAATGCATTTCACCATAAAGAGCATTTTGAAGAAGAAAGCAAGGAGCCAGGTTACTCAAGGCATTGCCGTTGGATGGCTTGTGGGGAGAGCTGTTGGGAGGGAACAAGGCAGACTGAGCCCTTGTGCTTTCTCATTTGCAAAGATGCAGTTGCTGTCTTATTTCTCCCATCATAAA
This sequence comes from Pomatostomus ruficeps, assembly GCA_013400735.1. Classification (NCBI taxonomy): domain Eukaryota; kingdom Metazoa; phylum Chordata; class Aves; order Passeriformes; family Timaliidae; genus Pomatostomus; species Pomatostomus ruficeps. The sequence continues at coordinate 32,763 of VYZT01007608.1, read as the reverse complement.
ATTGTCTCTCCGAGTTTTCCAGGTGGATGCATCACAGGGGCTGGAATGCAGGCTGACAGGTAGAAATCAAAAGCAGCATGTCTTAGTGATGCTTCGTCAGCTGTGAATAACAAGGAACGTTCGGGGGTTTGTTCTGGAAATCCAGATGCCATCCACTGTCAGCTCTCAGCTGCTGCTGCTCTGGGCAAACCTCATAATATGGCACAGGCAGAGCGTTTGCTGTGCCCTGGATTTTGCTCCCACAGACATTGCCTGATCTGTCTGTGTGGCAGCTCTGAATCAGGTATCAGCTTCTGTGTGGACTGAAATCTCTATTGCCCCTGCAACCCCGAGTCCAGAGGACAATACTGAACCTGTTCTGGGCATGATTTGTGCTTAATTCTTAAAAACTTAGGTGACTAATTGCATGAAGTCAGAAAGCAAACACAAACTCTGCAGAGCATTCTGTTTTTGCATAGTGATGCTGGTGAATAACCCAACAGAGGAGAGGATGAGACCAGCAGCAGCCAGTCAGAGCTTGGGAGTGACATTCCCATCCCAGAATATCAGGGATAACCTGTCCCTTTTCCAGTACAGTCTGTGAGCAGGGGTCCAAGCTTGTGTCACTCTATTTGGGTATATAAGTTTATATACAATCTGAAGTTGCTTAGCCTGAATATTTTAGGATGTTTGTTTGATATATGTGAGAATAGAGAGATCTATTAATTGGAATAACAGTATTTAGAGGTTTACATAAGTGTGCTGCATGCTGCAAACCACGCTCGTATCACTGGGTATTAAACTGGGTATTTTGTTTGACAGTGCACTTCATAATGCATTATAGGAGTAATATTTTATCAAGAGCTCAAGTAGCAAAAGGAGTGCATTCCCCAGAGGACTCTCTTCTGTTGATGTGCTTAAGGTTGTAGTCAATATTCAGGAAGCTCCTTGTGTTCTAAATCCAAAAGGTACCTCTTCAGAGCTGTAACAAAACAAATTTTTGTTCCTCAAGAATTCCATCTCAACAAGCCAGGGGTAAAAAGTTAATTAGAGCACCCTTTCAAACTCCAGGCTTCAGCTGGTAAAAACGGGAGAAAAAACAATGAAATGCACGATAGCGCCGTGCAGTTTCTTCAAATAAAGATCATTAAAGTTTCTGACAAGGCTTTGATGCTGAAGCGCTGCCTTGCTCGTAGCAAACACCCAACTACAGCAAATCCTCGACCTGTGTGACAGGCCCTGAACGCTTCCATTAGCATGGCAGCGTTCTAATGCATTTAGCATAGTGTGTGTTTAATGCTAAATGCATTAGCACTTAATGTCAGGAGCTCCAGACCCGCTCCAGTCAAGGGGTTAACGCAAATTAAGAATTGCAAGAGAGATTTGTCACTCTTTATAGCTCCGTGTTAGGAGTCCTAATTTCATTACCGAAGCTACTGGGTGAAGAAAGAGCGTTATTTTTGAGTTAGGCTCTTTTTCTTTCTTTGGAAAATAAAGAGCAATTGCCCTGCTAGCTCTTGCTACCACAGCAACCCCTCCTGAGAAGCCCCACGGTAACATCATGTAAATATATGCAGGGAGAGAGGAAAACCTGCAGAATATATTACCTAAGGAGATGTAACTACCCAGAGTAACTATCAGGTTAACACTATAAAATCAAGTTGGAAATGGACAACTATGGCTAAAGATGGGTGTTTGTTTTGTTTATTCTGCCTAAAACCAGATAATTTTGGACTTCAGTTGCATGAGGGAGTGAGGCCAAGTGATGAAATACAGCAACCCAGCTCCAGGGAGCTTTCCCTCAGCAGCAGGTGAGGGTTAAGCTGCCCTTAACCTCTCCACTTGACCTTGCCCCTCTTGGTGTTTGCACAGACAGTGGCAGGGCTGTGCAGTGATTCCCACTGGGGATCAGCCCAGCTGAAAATCAGCGTGGGAGGGGGATCTGGAACAACAGAGGAGTTGGGAGAGAGGCTGGGATGAGCACAGAGGGATGGACATCAGTTTTGCCATATTGCCGGTGACTGCTTCACCACACAGAGCTCGTTTTATTATTCAGTGTGCAGCGAGGAGGATGCACCTGGTCTCTTCTCCAGCACTGCAGAGCGACAGGGATTCATTGCCTTAATAGGAATTCCTCCTAGCAGCAGTGTTAAAGTCAATGGGACTGCAAACAGAGCGTGGAGAATATGCCAGTCTCGGTAGGGTCAGGATCAAGAGCTGTTATGCTGATTGACCTCAGGAAAAAATTATTTTGAAGGGGTTTTTAAATGATTTTAATTAAAGCGTGTATTTAGATGAGTGGAGTTTATGCTAATTACACTTGTATGTCACCACCGTTCTTGAAAAAGTTTTAGAAACCTTAAAAAACTTGAGCTTCTCCCAGTGCTGCAGTGAGATGGTGCTGAAGTCATCCCCATGGAAAGGCAGTGAGGGAAATGTTTGCTTGGCCATCAGGTGTGTCAGGGCCCAAGGGCACCAACAGGTCCTGACTGCCCTGACCCTGTGCCCAGTGCTCCATGCCAGCTCATCCCTGGTCCTTGCTGGGCCGTGTCACAGGGCAATGTGGCAGGAGTTAAGGTGTTGTCCCTCACTTTGTCCCTGCTCAGAGACCTTTGCTCTGTTTTCCTTGAGGACAAGTTCTTGTGCTTGGTGCTTTGCTACACTTGGAGAGTTTTGCTCCTGATGTGCAGGTATACTTTGTGCAGCATATCTGGCTTTGTGCTTTGTGGGCCAGGTCCAGCCTGAGCAATATTTCTGTGGGATTTGCTGTCTTTTCTCCACGGAAAGTGTAAATATTGCAGTAAGAGCAGGCTTCTCTTGCACCCTCCATCTGCCTTCAACAGCTCCTGCTGCGATCCGGATCTCAGGGGGTCTGATCCTGCTCTTGTCACTCTGTGAAGGGTTGCCTCAAGATCCCAATAATTTGTTTTGTGCTATCACTACATCACTCCCCTGCCCCAGTGTTGCCCTGGTTGTTGCACAGACCAGTGACAATGCTGGGCCTTCACAGGGGCTCAAGCATCCACCTCCCTGACTAAAAACCCAACCTGTGCATTTCCCTTCCCTTTCCAGGCATGCTGGGATCCTCAACCTTCCAAAGTATTCCTAACATCCACTCCTTTACACACGCCTGCCCTGTTGCTGACATGCCAGCACATTCCCGGGATTATGGCTGCGAGAATGAGCTGCTGCACGGGGAGATGGAGCAGAGCTGTGCCCCAGGGCTGTGGAGCAGCTCCTTCCCTGTCCTGCTGCACTGCCCCAGCCTGCAGCAGTTCGTTCACGCAGCCACAGCCCAGCACCAGCCTCGTTAACCCTGAATGGCCCCCGAGCACGTTGCTATCAGATGAGGCAGTCCAGCATTTTCCATGTGTGCAGGAGCTTGAAGTGGTTTGCTCAGTCTGAAAACCAGCCAGCTGATCAGCTGTAAGTTACAGGCTTGACAACAGAGATAAAACCCCTATAAAATAAGATGTATCAATAATAGAGTCTAAAGTGACTATAGGAGGTATGTGAGCATTGAGTATCCCTCTGCTTATCTTAAATTGATTGCAAGGTATCATTTGAAATTGAGGGGAAAATCCAGTTAAAAATGTACTCAGGGGAGGAAATCAGCACAAAGTGTCTACTTTCAAAGTGTGCCTTGATTTTAATGTTTTTGGCTTTCATTTCATGAAGTGTCAGATGAGTGGATAAGCAACAGGAATTCTATGATAAGGTTGTCTGTGTTCTGCATTCACATTTGGGCAGTAATTCCAGACGAGGAGGAGAGAGAGAGCCCTGTGATTTGTCATGCACGTTGTGCTGCCTTTCATAGAGTGTTGAGACTGATTTAGCTGATTTTGGATGAGGCAGAAATTAATTAACAGGTGCCAACAAACATGGCTCCCTGTGAAAATCCGAGTGGGGAAGGAGGATGGATCTCTGGCTCTGCCACCCAAGGGATCAGGACAGGGAGCAGGGATAACTGGTGATGGGAAGTGGGACAGAAACCTGGAGCCAGTGGGGGTTTGATCCTCGTTCTCTGACAAGCCCTGAGGGATGTGGCAGCAATGGGGCATCTCCAGGCATCTCCACCTTGCAGCAGGATGGGTGTGAGTGCCTGGGACAGGCAGGGGTGGGCAGGAAGCTCATCTTGGATCTCCTCCTCTCCCATGGGATCCAGCCCTGCCTGTGAGGCTCTCCTGCTAATCCCCAGCCCAGCTGCCTGTGCTCTGCAAAACCAGACCTTTCCTTCCTCACCCACCCCGCTTTAGCACACCTTGAAACTGGAGAGGGTGATAAATTGAGCTCAGGCTGTTCCTTGGGAAGAATTACAGCTGTCTGAACAGCCAGGTATGCAGGCTGGGTATTCTCCTCTCTGCTTTGCCATTTCGAAGTGACATTTGCTTTATCCAAGCAGTCATATTAAAATCATGCATCTCAGTAACCTCTGTTTATTAGTCTATACAGTATTTGTGATTTTCAGACATTTTACTGTGGTTTTAGCAGAGTATTCATTATATTGTTGAAACTTTTGGAAAAAAATATTAAAACAACAAAACAAATCCAAAACCCGAGCCACCAAAACCTGTTAAAATTCCTGATTTCTTATATGCTGTACCAAGTATATAAACAATCCTCTGTGTTTCAGGGGTTTTTTAATCTGTGACCTCCCCGGCATAAATCTCAATAGACAAATTTAGATCTCAACACAAAACCAAATTGCTTGCTGTTTATGAAATGCATATATTTGTGTTGTAAATGCAATCCAATAACAGCACTATTGTCAGGATCACTTTCTTTTGGCTTATTGAAATTACATGCACATTTAAAGTAGATTTATAACTGCCTATTTCCATACCCGAGCAAAACCTGGCATTTCACTAGCTGTGCCTTTGATAGTCAAGACTTCTGTGGATGTTTTCATGATTTCTTTCTGGTTAGTGGAAACAGGAGCTGTTTATTTTGATGGCTTTTATATTTAGCATCTACAGCTAAAATTGCGTCTACTCAGTTATGTCAGTGCCACAGTTGTCATTTATTAAAAATACATGCAGTTTGAATGGAACCTTATACACATAGATTAATGGAAACTTTTAATTTTTTATATACTTACAACAAGTAGAATCTAACTCCATGTTGAATTTTGCTTCTAAAACCTGAATTTATGGAATGGCCAAAATTCTGTGGCTTTGCTGGCACAAGGACTGTCCCTAAGTGGAAGTGGGGAGTGTGCATGGTGTGACAGCTCTGCCAGGGGTGCCTCCCTCAGGGCTGCCTGGTCCTGCTGCTCTCCCCTGGCTCTCCTGGGTGCTGCTGCATGTCCGGGGACTAAAACTGGGGGCCAAGCTTGCTTGGACCCTGCAGACATCCACAGACACTCAGCTGAGCTCCAGCCTGGCTCGACAAACCTTTATTCATCCGTGATAGAGAGCAAACATCACCCCAGGGACTCGGGATCAAGCGGATGGGAAGGCGTTTAACCCCCAAACACTTCCAGCTAGAGTTCTTCTTTATGCAGCATAATCCTCTTAGGCATCCACCTATTTCTTATCTCACTAAGTGGCTGAATATTTTATTTGCAAGGCTTGCATGTGGGCTTCATTTACTTGCATGCTCTGTGTTCAGTGCATGCCGAGTCTCTCCATGCTGGGGCTGTGCACATCCCAAGCTGCTTCTCCTCATCCACACGACACCACAGAGCCTTGCACAGACCTTGGCTTGCCCTCGGACAGCTCCTTCCGCTTTTTCTTGCACAGCAAGCTCAGGGAGGGTTTGGAAAATGCCCTCAGGCACAAGGTGGAATTTCGGGGTTGTCCTGTACAGGGCATTGATAAGCTGTGGGTCCCTCCCAGCTCAGGGATGATTCTGTGATTAGAGAATATTCCAAAGACCTTCAGAGAACTCTCCATAATTCACCCAGAGAAAAGGCTGAGACTTTTTTCTTCCTTGTTCGCAATAATCTGCAGAGTTTTTGCAGCATGGTATGGACAAGACTTTTTGGGGTCGAGGGCTCACTGGTGATCCCAGGTTCATCCAGCACCAGCTGGAATGAAGAACTGCTCCAGGCAATCAAACCAAATGGAGAAGGCAGGATGTTTTGTCAGAGCAGGACCTCATGGGCAGAAATGAGAATTTCAGAAATGAGATCATATCTGTAAATTACCTTGCAAACCACATCTGAAAAGTGCTAAGGAAGCACCCCTACAGGGAGTATCAATGCATAGAAATAAAATGAACTTTTGAATGCTAAATAACTGAACAAAACCCAAAGACAGACACTGAAGCCATTCTGGAAAGGCTATAAATCAGTTGCAGGCAATAGGCTGGAACAGAGTTGGAAGTGCTGGAAACATCCGTCAGCAGGGAAGCTGTGGCAGCCTTGTTTCCTGACTGCAGAGGGAGAAGCTTTGATCACAGCTGTCACTGAAGCACTAATTCCTTAAAAACTGACTTAAAAGCCAGCATAAAGTTTGAAAAAGAATGGAAGTTTATGACTTTGAAATCTTGTTTTAAATGTTGGTTTTCTTTCCTTCTTAGTAATATGCATTTTAATAAAAGTAACTTGTGGCCCCTAGGATTTTGATTCTGTAAGTTGATTTCATCCTTTTCTTCTTGCTTACCTGTCAACCTCATTTCATCAACCCTTTAATGTAATATTCCTTTCATTAGGGAGCAGTGACTAACGTTGGGGAACTGGAACTGCTGGGGTTGTGTTACGCAGTGCTGTAAATCAGGTCAAAGCAGTGCTTGGATACACAAAGAAATTCTGCTTGTCAGGTGGGTATTTACCCTGCTGCTGTAATTCAGGTCAGTGGTAAGCTTTTAAGGTAATCTCTCATTCGCTGCTCTGCGGTTCTTGGAGTGCACAAAGTGGATTTCTTTAGCATGAAACCAAGAAGAGACACTCCAGGAGTGCACCTAACCTGTCTGCTAATGGACACTTAGCCCACTTACACCCAGCCTGGGCTGCTCTGAAACAGCTGCCCCACAATTCAGGGCCCCCAGTTTATAATTCAGTTACTGCTGTTGGCTTGCAGGTGAGCACCAGGCTGGGAAAGAGTGACCTGTGCATGTTAAATGAGCTAAAAATACATGAAACAAAATAAAAACCCTCTTGCATTTCTGAGGGTTTGTTCACCCAGAGTCTGAAGGGGGATTGGCTCTGATGGTGTGTTAGATAAGGAAATGAATGCTTGAAATAGTGACCTCCTCCTCAGCAGGAAAATGGTATAACCTTCTCTGTGGGAGAAGGGAGTGATGTCCATTGAAGTTAAACAAAGCAATTTGAGTTGGTCCTTGCAGGCCAGGAAAGGCTCCAGGGAAAGAAGACCTGTGTGGGCTGGGTTTGTGTCCAGTACTTCAGATCTGGCTGTGGGGTCCGTGCTTGGGGTTTTGTTTCACCATCCTCAAACAACAGTGATGAGAGGTANTGGGATAACAGAATTGATCTAGACACAATTACTAATGAGAAAAGATTGGACGACTCAAAATTCAGATCTGTGCCTCAGAACAGGAACTGCTTTCCTGTATCTTCCATTAAATGTTTCTGTGCTTTAAATACAGGCTTGAAGATACAGGCCGGGGGGAGAAAGGCATGAAATTTTATTTGGGAAGTTTTTTTTTAAACTTGAACAAAAGGGTCTAAGAAACACTGAGAAAGGGGAACTGCCTTTCCCCTGAGGATTAGAGAAATCACCATCTTTTTAAGCAATCTGTCGTGCCATGCTGTAAAACCCCAGTTTTTGGAAAGGACTGGGAACTGACAGGGCTGTATTTTGGGATGTACTATTCCAATGCTTTCCCTGCTGCCACAGAAGTACAGACATGACCAGTGGTGAATTTGCCCTTCTTTTAAAAGATAGTCGAGGAGTGAATTTTCTGGGGCGTACCTGGAGAATCTAAAATAGAGAAACTGTCACTGCTTTGCCCTCTGAAACATCAAATACTCCGGGTCAGGAATTGGTCCTACAGAACCTTGGGCTACAGAACCTTTGAAGGTTCTTTCCAACATGAATTATCCTAAACCCCAATTTAAAAAAAGAAAAAAATTACTTGGTGACCTGGCCTGGGGGCCCCTTCCCTGACAATCTTCCTTCTGCAGGGGTGGATATTAAAAGCTATTGATTCTGTGGGAGCAAAGTTTCTGTGTTAACCTGAAAATCTGGCCTTGCTTCAGATATTCGGGTTTTCCTTATTTATCATTATTCTAGGTGAGATGTGCAGAACATCTGAACCTCTACTGTGTCTTAACAGATCCCTTGGATTTCTGAAAAGCTGCTGAAATTCAGAATACACTGAGTTCCCATTATTCTGCTCCCCTGTGAATAGACACGAGGGCTGGGTTTTATGTGAAGAAGGGCCTTGCTCTGAGTTTGTCTTTAGGGTTTGCATTCCAGTTGGGTTGCTGCTAAATAGCCCTTCCTTGTTTTGGTTCAGCCCTGGGAGGGAGGCTTGCTGGTAAGTTTAGCAGAAGCTGTGTAAGCTTTATTTTTACTTAGCTGTGTTATTTTGTTCTTATGACTGTTGCAATCTCCTGCCATCTGGGGGCTTCTGGACCTGCTTCAATAAATCCTGTTCTCTTTTCCTGTTGCTCTGAGGATTTCTGCAAAGGGAAGGGGAAGTGGATGGTTTATGCAGTGGACTCCAGGCTGTCCACGGAGCATTAGACAGATTTTAGTTGTTTGTGCTTACGTAAAATTGTCACGGTAAGTTGCCACAGATGACAGCCAAGGAAGAAAGTGGTGGCTTGTCTTTATTGCCAAGCTGACACAACGTGAAAGGGAGCTGCTGATCCCTTTCCTGCTTTCCCCCAGCAGCGTTGCTGACCTTTAGGGCATGTGTGTGTGCTTTTGGGTGGACCAAAATGCCAGGAACCATCCCTGAAAGTCCTAAATGGTGCCTACCAAGAACGCCGCCTTCCAGAGGTACCACCACCAGCAGCTGCAATGCAGGGAAGTGCCCAGGAGAGCCACTTGCATGCTGTGCTTCTGGAAAATTCTTGCAGCAGAGCCTTTTCTTGGAAAAGTCACCTCCTTCCGCTCACACGTCGTGTCTGTGGTTTTTGTAAAGCGCTCGCGCTGTTCTGAGCAGTCCTTACCTGTAAGTTTCTGTGTGATGCCCCAATGTTTTATACAGCAATTTTCTCTCCCAAGAGGCTGTGAAATGACTCGGCCCGGCAGCCCTCTGTGATTCCAGCATCTGTATTTATGAGCTGGAGGATGTGTGAGATGCAACATTTCATTTTAGGTTTTGGTTTATTTTCACTCGGCACGTTACTCATCCCTGCCCCTCTGTAAACACACCACCGGTGTCATTTCCTCACGCCAGTTTTCACTCTCTTTGCACTTTTGCCCTGCTGATGGTCCTGCTCAAGTATTTTGTGACCTTTGGTCTGGCTGGCACATCATCATCATATCAGCAATTCTCAATTTCCAAATTGCCACGTTTAATAATGGTGGGTTTGAGATTCAGCACTGTCAACTTTGGCTGGTCCCTTGACCTCCTCATTTTCTGGGAGGTTGTTGGGATAGCTGTGTAATGGGGGAATATGCTAAAAGTGGCATTTATTACTCCTCTGAAGCTTCATTTGCAAATGCTGGTTAATGGGGCTGTCGCTGCTGTCCTGCGGGCTCTCGGCTGGCTGGTGGAGTGCATGCCAAACAGAGCTGGGCCCTTCCTGCTGCACTGCAAAATTACTCACATTTGCACTGCAAAATAACTCACATTTGAACTGCAAAATAACTCACATTTGCTCTCAGGGCTGAGAAACAGCTGTCCTGACCCCTTTAGAGCAATGCATTCAGTGTGCAGGTGGATTAGTTCGAGTGGTTGGATTAAAGAATCTTTTTTTGTAAGAAGAAACAACCCTCCTAGGTACATAATTAGCTTCTGCTTTTGTTTTTAATGACTTTAATCCCAGGGTTTAGTCTTTAGGGCCTTTTTTTAAAAAACATAGGTATTCCAGGCATTCTCTAAGTGCTCTTGCAACCCCCTGGTGTGGTGCTGATGCCTTCCTAGAGAAGTAACCCAGCTTCAGCTCCAGCAGCTCCACAAGAATGACAAACAGCAGCCAGGTCACCCCAGGTGTCCTGATTCTCAGTGGGAAATCCTAACTAGATGGAAGGGAAATGTGGAAATTGTTCCACATTTGATGGCGAGTCCAGATCCCAGATCTGGAGTTCTCTGGTCAGCTTCATGCTTCTCTTCAGAGCAATTATTCATCTAATTGAGCTCTTGTTTCTTGTTTGAAAAAGCTACACTTCACACAACTCTAACCAAGGTAATTTCAGAAATCTTATTGGGAGCATCAGGTTTGTGTCACCTTATATTTGGACCTCAAATAGTACTTGAATTTTTTTCAGTGGTAGAGAAGCAAGTGATTGCAGATTGAGCACCCCATGCAAATCTGTCTTGCATCAGTCTGTGGAACTCTTTAAGAACATCCTCCCTTGCTTACCCAACACCTGCAAGAACAAGGAACCCAAATCCCTTTGTCCTTTGTGTGTTCATGATCATCCTGAGATGATCCACAAACAGGTTTCTCTGTACAAGTAGGGCCAGAGAATCAATAACTGATCACAGCTCCAGAGACACCTGCTGATGATCTGTTTATAAATCCAGCCCGTATTGTGTGGAGTTCTTGGGGATAAAAGAGCTTTATACATGCAAATATTCATTTTTCTTCTAAGTAGGGTAAAGCTCACCTCACAGGATGAAGATGCTGGGAGTGTTGGTGGAATGGAGCCCATCTTTTAACGATGCCATCAGCAGAGTCGCCAGGCTGACGTTTGATTATCTCTGAACAGCGCAGTGCCGCATTGCCACCCCTCCCAAATGGATCGCTGATCCAGGCCTTCTGCAACACCCTGGCTGAATTAATTCCACTGTCCCTGGAGTGCTTCCAGCAGAGACAATTCACTGGTAGAAGCTAAGTGAAAGTTTCCCTCCCAGGATTTTAACTGGGGATTTTAACTGGCGCGTTGTGCCCTTGCTGGGGTACATTGTGCTGACAGCTGCACCCAATGCAGCGTGGAAAGGTCCAGGGAGGGGGTTCTGCCCTTCCACTCTGCTCTGGTGAGACCCCCTTGGAGTGTTGCATCCAGCCCTGGGTGCAGCTCGGCCGCTGGGCGGATCTATAAAGGTGCAGCAGCATTTCCACCTTGGAACTGTTGGTATCACCCTGCCCGTGGCTCCAGAGGCCGGTGCTGGCTGGTTCCTGGTTCTGCAGGAAGGTTTGGTGTGGCTGGGGCTGGGTTAAACCCTTCCTTGCATTCAGGCAACTTAAATTATCTCTTTGTTATTGCTGTTCTAAGCTGTGTCTCTGCCCATAACTAATATGACCTGAAGGCAGTGACCTGTTGGGAAAACCTTCATTGTTTCACAAGGAGCAAGCCAGAAAAAACAGCTTCTCCTCAGAACACGTTTTCCTTCAAGAAGGCTGGGATTAGATCCAGCTTTCAAACTTTATGGATAATGCTCCTGTCTGATTTGTCATTTGTATCTCTGCCATTTCTATTGGCAGAGCATCAGGTCTGAAAGAGCCTCTGACCCAAGAAATGCATGAATTATTTAAGACGTGAGCTAATTTTCTTGGGGCATTGTAATAGATCAAAACACGATAGCAGCAGAGAGGACTGTTTTCTGGAATTCCACTCAAGCACCCTTTAAACATTTTAAATGTATTTGCATTATGGTCAATTAAAAGGAGCTGAAACAATGCTAATAGTGGATTTCTTATTACTAATGCTTTTAAAGTTCCTAGATTTGTGCTTCATGCTTGAGGGTAGAGCCCCACCTCTAACTAATGAGAGCTAAGAAGCAGCTTCCCTGTGGGCAGATTATTCCATAACTGCTGCACGGCTGCTGCCTTGTCTCCCCAGCTCAGGAAGGGCGAACATCCTGCCAAAGTCTCTTCCAACCTCCTCCCTGAGGCCGTTGTTTATTAATTCAGACAAAAACCTCTGAGAATAATGCAAAGCAAAGCTGCTCCTTGAACACCACAGCCTTTGTTCCTCACCCTCTGCCTTATCTCCTCTGCAGTTGCAGGGAAAGCTCTTTAGTGTGTGCTCATCTCACTCTCCCTGGGTTTTATTGGAGCATCAACCATTCCTTTTCCATCTGCAGCTCCAAACTGCAGGGCTGGTCTTGGCTGGAGTGGGCAGGATCCTGGACAGACAGCCCCTCCAGCTGGGCTCACACACCAATTTTGGTTTCTTCTTAAATCATCAGCCACAATAATGAAATGAATACAATGATGTGGGCACGAAATTGCTTCAAAGACGCTCCAGCAAACGGGGAGATGTCTCTGTGTGTGCAGAGTGTTGCTCAGAGCCACTGTCACCCACGGCTGTGACAAATCCACTGGGTGGTCCAGCCCTCCATCCCATGGGAGCGGCGTGGCTGCTCTTCCAACCCACAAACACAGTGCCTAGAAACCTGCTTTTGTACCATTTTTGGGATGTACTGTTTGACAAGCAGCTCGTCTCCAACTGGGGTTCGCACTTACAACAGGTGCTCATTTCTAAAACTATAAAGAAAAAGAGTGCATTCTGATTTAATTATATAAATACTTTAAATTATGTATAAGAGCTGCTTCAAACCTCTAAAAAATCTTTACGGACTGCATGTGATTTATTTTTAACATGAAGGGGGCATTAAATACATTTTTTTCTTATTTTTTTTTTAACTTGGAAAACCTAAAGAAGTGAGTAATTCGCTCTTTAATAGTGCTGAAACTGTTGATTTTTAACCTGATTTCAAAGCATGTTTGAATACAGAGAGCAATTCAAAAATTCTTGTGAGCAGCAGTTTTAGTAGCTGCCATAGCAACAAGTAGAGTATCCAAGCCCTTTCTCCCCACTGAGGGCTGGAAATTCCTGGAAAGGACATGATCTACAGACATTTCCAGGGAGTTGTGCAAACACAACTTGCACTGGGACAATCCCTAGGAGGACAATCCCAATTTTAACCTGGAAATCAGGGAGACATCACACATCTGGAGAGGGCAGCACTACCTGAGAATAGCAGGGAAACTTTGAAAAATTACATGTTATATGGATTTTAATGCAATTTGTGTAGTTCATGAAATGATCTGCAGAATTTCTGGGATCTTCTAGTTTAGTTTTGGTCTCTTTTATCTGTATGTTCTTGTCTCTTCTATCTGCATTTTCCTGCTGTTTGGAAGCCTTCAGCTCTGTTCTGTTACCTGTGCCAAGAAATGAGGAGTTTTATCTTATTAATGCTGTCACTGCCATGTGGCTCTGTCCTCACAATACTGCAGGAAAAACTGAGATCAGAGCTCTGAACTCGCTTCACATTCTGAAAAGAGGAGAGTTTGAGATGTTCTTCAGCTTCTGGGACCTCTGAACTTCTCCAGGCTCTTGGAAGCCAAACAGAACGGAATTTCTGAGCTGTCCTTATCTTAACAATAAGCCAAATCAGAACTTGAGAACTTAATTAACATTTCCACAGTCGGAGTTACTTTTGTGAACACAATGGAGCTGATTATTACTGAAAGCCTCCTCAAAGAAGTGAAATTAATCTGATAAATCAACGTGGCCGGCGCAGATACGTCTGGTGGAGCATTTTCAAGCTGCACCAGGATCTGTCAAAAAGAGCAATGAACACATCAGATTTCCAAGAGTGCACATTTCGGAGGCAGGGAGGAGTAAGATAAATGACACACACAAACTTCATTAACTTGCATGCTGGGTAACATGAGGCTGCAAATATGAAATTAAACTGGGTCCATGGAAGCCACTTGAAGACAATAATGGAGAATGCAGGAACTGCTGTGAGTGACAGCTCCAGAGGCAGATGGCAGAGGAGGGGAAGGGATCTATGGGAGCAGTGGTGTGACACTTGTGCTCCTTCAGAAGTATCCAGCTCAATAATATAAAAAAAAAAAAAAAAAAAAAAAAAAAAAAAAAAAATAATAATAGCCTTGCTGCTGCAAATTAAATTCTCTTCCCTGTCTCATCCAAGCACGTTGAAGATCACTTGGTAGCAAATTCATCATAAACTGAAGAGCTGGAAAGGCCTCAGGCTGTGGCTGCTGCAGAAGGTTCAAAGTGAGCAAACACTGCTCCGTGCTTGCAGCAAACACTGGACTTGCCAGGGAAGGTTCTTACCACTCTGGGGGAAAACTTAACATCTTATTCTCGTTTAAGATCATCTTTTCACCGTGCCAAGGCTCTGCTGATAGGTGGTTTTGGATGCCAGTGATACAGGAGTGGAAATGTGAGATAGTCAGAGTAGTTGTGTTTATCAGGAAGTGGAAGTGATGAGTTCCCACTGATAAAAAAGACATTATTTCTCTTTCTTATGTATGAAGCCAGAGAAACAGAGGAGGGTTATGTACAAAGAAGTGTAAAAAGATAAAAAAAAGCCTAGCCTGAAATTAAGAGGGAGAAAGAGGATAAACCTAGAGCCAAGGAAAAAAAGGAAATTGCGAGGTATTAGAGGAAAGTTGGAGCTGCCCTCCCAACAGGCTCTGACTTGGGGGCTGTGTCCTTGATCTCCACTGGCGTCAAATGTCAGGCCAGAGTGGCCTTTTCAATATTCCCATAAGCCTTTCTGACATTAAGGGATGGCAGAGAGGCTGGAAAGGACTTAAATTAAATTAACAGAGGAGGTGCCATTTGCTCACACAGGGCTGGCCCTGGGGATCATGTGGGGCTTTATTCCAGCATTGCCCCTGTTGGACCACGCATCTCTCAGCTCCTGCCCACAGCTGCCTGCTCCTCAGTGGCCCATGTGTGATTTATAACAGGTGTACGTAGTCAGAGTTAAAGATTTGTTCAATTTTTATTCTTTGCAGATTTTGTGACTCCCTAGACTCCCAGCTTGAGCTGAACTTGGAGCAGGGACTTTCAGAAATCTCGCAAGGTTCTCAAAACAAGTCCAAAGCTTTTGTGTTTGGACCAGATTAACACCCACAGTAAACCTTCCGTAAGTCAGCCCTCACTGTTCCCTAAGGATCCAACCAACGATCCCTGCCAGCTTCTTGGACTGTTCTGGTGATTTAGGATAATATAAAGTATTTCAGAGGAACCTCAGTAACTCTTGCACTGAGCAATCCTCAGACTTGGAGCCGAACGAGAAGAAGCTGCATCTTCTGCAAGGCGTGTTCTGCTTCTCTCTCTGGAGTTTGGGGACAGGGAATGAGAATAGGTAACTTGTTTACAAGCTTTTCTTCTCTTTCAACTCTCTGAGCAATTTATGTCACCTTTTTTCATGGGAGATGCTGAGACAGACTTGCCAGCTCGAGTTAAAAGATAAAATAAAACAGATGAAGGGGGTGGAGGGGGGAAAGCGTTCCAGCTTTTTTTTTTTTAAGTTCTGTACAATGATATAAAAAGTGGGTTACGAACTAAAATATTGAATCACAATTCTTCAGGCAGTTTTATACTTAAATCATAGTCTTGTCAAGTCTGTGTTTGATACGGTTTAATTAATGCTTCCCTTATGTTGCGTTTGATTTTGATGTGTGTGTGATAGATTCACACAACCTCAGGTGATCAAAACCAGGCATTTGTCAGTGTCAGAGCCCGTGTGGAACTCTCCGTTGGCTCCGTGCACACCCCGGATGAGGAAGGTGGGGATGGGTTATTAGAGGAACGTGAGGCAGCTATTAAGAAATCACCCACAGTAAATGAAGCCAATCCTGTTTTCATCAGGCTGCACAGAAACCGGGATCAAACGAGTTTGGCAAGAGGAGTCAAACCGGGTCTGACGTGCCCTGAAACGCAACCACAGGTGTTTCACAGCTGGTGTTTGTTAGCGAGGTTTGTTCACTCTTCCAGTCCAAAACCCTCCTTTGCAGCCAGCTGAAGGTCCTTGTTCTCAGGGAGACAATATTTGCAAACACCTTTATTATTTGAGACAAGCCAAAAGGAAGGAAGGGAGACGGAGCATGTAATTGTTCTCTCAGGGCTGGTGGTGGGATGCTGTTTGCTGCTCCAGCAGTCAGGAAGGAAGATCAGGAGTTCTGTGGTTGGGATTTGCTCACAGATGGAACTGGCAGTGACAGCAGAGCCCGGGATCAGCTTCAGCCAGCAATGACTCTTTTTCTCCTGTTCCCTGGGTAACCTCCTTAATCAGTTCGGATGCACCGTGGTATGTCACCTTCCGCTCCTGCCTCGCTCCTTGTCGTGTTTCAAGCATCCTCGTTGCTCTTAATTTCCTTAAGTGTTAAGGAAAGTGATACCTGGTATCTCTAAGGTAGTGCTTGATGGGATAAAGTGCTTTGATAAGCTTTTAATTATAAGGATTCTTATAATTTGTTGACTTCCCTTCCCAGCAATAGTGGGATGTTTCTATGAGGCCTTCTCAGCGCCGTCATTTGACATAAATCTGCCGATTTCATTAACTTCCACTGATTTTTTTTCTTTTTTTTTTTTTGCAAGTCGATCACAATGATTGATTGACTGGGAAAATAGGTTTTATCATCCTTAAGTCTCCAAATTGAATAGTTGTAGCAGCTGGATTAGGTTAATCCTGGCAGGATCCGCCTTTGGCTGTTCTCCGCTGCCGAACGG
Source organism: Pomatostomus ruficeps (assembly GCA_013400735.1). NCBI lineage: Eukaryota > Metazoa > Chordata > Aves > Passeriformes > Timaliidae > Pomatostomus > Pomatostomus ruficeps. The sequence goes on along the minus strand of VYZT01007608.1, from coordinate 16,261 downwards.
AGCCGCCCCCGTGTGTCCCCCCTCGGCGCCCCCGAGAATTAGGGGATTAAGAGAAGAGGTGCTTAAGCTGAGCCCTTGATTGACTCGTGGTTATGCAAATTGGGAAGGAAACCATGAGATTCCTGAAACCTCGCTGGAGTATTGGAGATGCCTTCAACGAGGGAGCATAACAAAAAGAGCAACAGACAGAGAAAGCGAGGCCCAGTTGTAGGAAATTCACGATCCTGAGCCCATTTTCAACTCTTGAAATCTTGTAACCTTGAGATCCTGAGCGGGTGGAGGGAAAGGAGTGTGCTTGGAGCAGGCAGGAGGCAGTGCCTTGTGGGAAGTACCCAAAAGTGAGATAAACTCTCTCATTTCCATGCAGACACGCGAGGTGAAAGGCAGAACAAAATGGCTCTGCCCTCTACCAGGGGCTACAGGGGAGACTCAGTGTGTGATTAAATAATGAATAAAATATCATTGCAAATGATAATGTTAGATTGTAAATAATTCCATTTGTTTACCCTACTCTGGCATTGAAGTTCATCTCCCTTGGAGACTTCTCTGACTTCTGATGCTGTTTTGCTTTGCATATGCTTGGTTTATTTTTTCTTCTTGCTTTCCACAGAACTTTCATAAAGGTTCAGGAGCTGACAGAAATAAGTGCATAATTCACAACAAACCATTTTTTGGGATGAATTTAACATCTTTATTTCTGTAAAAATAGCCCTACACATATCATGTATGTTTTGCACTAATTTATTGTTAAATCAGTTGAAAGTACGAATTCCCCTCAAGCCACCATCAATCCTTTTATTTTTGTGAATAAAATATAAACCCTAGTCTGGAAATAGCTGGGTTTAGAAATTAGTTTATTTGTGACTGGAGAAATGTGTATCGGTTTTGTTTCCTGCATGGATGGCTACGGTATTGCTACTGGTACAAATATGTCCCAACATAATATTTGGCAATGTGAATCTCAATTTTTAAGTTCATTTTTTAAAATTCATATTTAAACTATTCAAGTTTGATCTCTCAAATGCATTAGAAAGGGAACACAAGGCAATCAAAAATCATCTTCTATGTTTTCCTCCAGAGAAATCATATGGAGGAATATATTTTAAGGATGAAATAGTGCAATTACTGTTAGTATTATTTGCTTGACTTCTACCTTGGAGAGCAGAATTTTTTTTGGAGGTGACTGCTGCATAAAAATACTAAATTATTCTTTCAGTGGATGAAGGGTGTGGGTGTGTATATTGTGGATGTTGATCCAGACTAATGTTTACCCCTGAATATCAATCCAAATATTGGAATTTAGTGCATGCAGTGGATGCTGCAGTGATTCAATGCATTTTAGTGGGAAGTGCCTCAGAAATGCCTTTTAACTCACTGTGTGTATCTCTGCCTGGATCTGTGTGGATCTGAGCGATGGAAAGTCAGGGCAAAACACCTGATGTATATCCAGAGAGTGCCACTGTCAAACAGCAGCTGCTTCACTGCAACTCTCTGGCAAAATAGGGGTGAATGACACCTGAACATCTCATGGTCCATGAGATCCATGGATGGGAAGTGCTGAAGTACAAACAGTGCAGTATCAAATTCAGAACATTTATCTCTGCATAGAGACTCGTGGTATTCCTGGGCATGTATTTGATTAAGTCCCTCTGTCATGACTAAAACAGAGACCTGAGGTTTCTTTTTCTGGGTTTTTTTTTTTTTTTAGGTGCCATCAGACAATGCATGTCCTACCTGAGAAAGCCAAGAGTTTCCTAAAGCCATAAAAAAGGAGAAAAATCCTGAAGCTGCAATGAAGAAAGATAACAAGACAAATCAAACCTCTCTTCTGGGCAGAGACAAGAGTCCCTGAGAGGTTTGCATTGATCCTTGCCTGGAAGTTAGGTGTTTGGAACCTTGGAAGGACTGGGGGAGAACTGAAGCACATCAGTGAAGGTGGGTTTGGTTTCCTCGGGAATTTTGGGTTGAGCAGGTGCCAGGACCTGAGCTGTTCTCAGACACCTCTGACAGTTCTTTGAGCAACCTGACCTAGGAGCAGCATCCCCACCTGTGGAAGGGTGGAATGAGGAGATTTCCAAGGTCCCTCCCAACCCAGGCCGTTCCGGGGCTCTGTGATTCTCTGGAGCTGTGCTCTTCCCGCAGCTCAGACGCCTTTGGAATTCCTGGCTCCGGAGCCCCTCGCGTGGCATCGCAGGCGGTGTTTTGTTTCCAAGCCCATACGGATGAGACGTGTGCGAGGCACTGCTGATTTGTTCTGTTTTGGGTACACGAGCTGAAGCCTCCGCACGCACAGAGACCTCAATGTCAACGTCAAGATGTGAAGGCGGGAGTAGTTTTTTGTTAGTGGTTCGTTCCTGTATGAAACTTCTGGAGCAACAATTAAAGGAGAGCTCTGAGACGAGCTGAATAAGGGTGGAACAAAAGTCCCCGCAGCGTGCTGCCTGCTTCCCGGTGTCTCCGAGCGGCGTCTGCTGTAGCTGCCGGGTGCCGTGGCAGGGAAATCTCCTCCTCATTTCCATTTCAAACTCTGCCTGCTCTGAGATGAGTGCAATCAGTCCCTCACTGCAGTTGTGCACTGCAGCATCTTCGCCTCCTGCTCCCCCTCCCGGGGCTCGCTCCTTTGCTGGCCCAGCTGTTTGTGGCTCTCAGCTTCCGAGGCACCGGAGCTCCGGCAGCTCTGGGGGAGCTCTCCAGCGTGCTCGCCTTCACGGGCACTCGTGTGGCTTTTCTGCTCGCACATCTGTGTTCAGGGAATGGAAATTAATGCCACTTGCAGATAGATTTCTTTCAGTGATCTTTTGCAGGCATCCCCCGTTCTGCATCTCTTTGTTTGGATGGGATTGCAGGGAGGGATTTGTACATCCAGGCTCTCTGTGCATCATTAACACCCTTTCTATGAGAGCCGAGGGCATTCCCAAAGCTCAGGGAGTCAATCACACCAACACCAAGCTCCTCAACCCAACTGATCATCTTGTCTATTTTTGGCCAGTATTCTTGCTAAAAGCAGGAGGAATCTGTACTGGAGCTGGAACTAAATCCCCATCTCTCACATCCCACTTGGCATCAGGATCACAAGGCCACAACTACGGCTTTATTCACTGTTGTGTGAACCTGGCAGATTTTCTACCAAACCCTGCCCTCCAAAATCAGGCAAGAAGACATCAGGAAGGAAACGACTGGGGCCTCGAAATCAGAGATACCATAATGTATCACCAGAAAGATGCAGGGCCTGAGATTTGACACATATTTTTGCCAACTGTGTGTTCCTCACACAGGTGTGGCGGGTGGGAACAGACTGGGCTGGCAGACTGCAGGTTCAGTGCTGGTTTAGAGGTCTGGTTCCTCTTGCCATCCTTACCCAAACCCCCGGAAAGAAAGAGAATGGAAGAAACCCAGCATTAGAAGGGCAGTCAGGATACATCTCAATCACATAATCAATAGGATATTTGACAGCTTTATTCATCTTTTATCACCCACGAGTTAAGGGTAACAAAATGTCCGAGGCAGCCATTATCAACCAGCTCAGGGCTTGCATGGAAGAAGCCCATTAAGCAGGGAGAGCTGTTACTCCTGCAATAAATACGTGACACGGGAGAGCAGGTAAGAGATTGGGGCCAGGGAAAGTGGTTTGGTCAAATGTGCCAGGTCACAGTGACAAGAGGTTCACAGCCTGTCACATGGCAGTGCCCACGGCCACCAAGCTCTGCGCTATTCACACCTCCAGCAAGGCTCCCTCTGCCAGGAGGTGCAGTAACCACAGATCCTTCATGATCTTACATACGAAGGAATATGTAAAGCAGCTTAAGCCTCATTCTCTGGCAATTACAAGCTTGATCTCCTAGAATTAGACAGAAACTTTAATCTCTGTCTCACCTCTGTGGTTTGCGAGCCCACCCGTGAATTTCTTCCCTGCCAGGGATTAATTTTGCTGATTGGTGACATCCCATTGAAAGAGTGGACAAGAAGAGCAAGGAATAGATCTGTGCACAGACTGTAATTCTTCCTCCTGAGCACTGCCCAGCAGGCCGGGCACCTATTGACAGAGCCGGCTTAGGTCGGAGCTTGCCAGAGAAACACTTAACATCCATCTGTGAGCAGCGAGGGAAGTTGGATCTACCGTGGCTACAAGCTGTCACTCAAAAGTATTTCTGCCTTCAAAGTCCGTTCCGAGCATCAGGAGCAGACACCTTCCTGCACAGGGGAGAGGCAGCGAGGCACGGAACCCTTTTGGGACAGCCAGGCAGCATCCCAAGGAAAAGCAGGCAGCATGGGAAGGAAGGGCGATGCCGCATCCCACTGGGCCCAGAACGCCTCTTGGTGCCTTCCCAGGATCTGAGGGACCTGAGGGACCAGGCTGCGCTGCCCAGCGCTCGGCAACGCCCGCAGCTGCCGCCTGTTGCTGCCCGTGCTGGGCAGGGCTGGAGCGGCCCGGCCCGGCCGGAGCGCAGTGTCCCCGTTCCCAGGACAGCTCCGGGCCATGGAGCCGCGAGCGGTGCCCGGCGCTGCCCGCTGCCCCCGCGCCAGCGCTGCCAGGGCTGTCCCCAGCTGCGAGCGGAGGAAGGACGGGCACAGGGGAGAGCCGGCGGCCGGGCAGCGGACGATGGTGAGGGGTGCTCCCGGGGGCCGGGTGGGTTTCAGCGGGGTGGAAGCCGCGTCCCCTCGCAGGGAGGGAGTGGAGGAGGACGGAGAAGGAGTCCGGGGCCCGAGGGGGGTTCCGGGGCTGCCGGAGGGGTGTCCGGAGCTGCCGGAGGGGGGGGTCCGGAGGTACCAGAGGGGGGACCCAGAGCTGCCGGAGGAGGGGGCCGGGGGCTG